>LOJH01026765.1:4807-18286 GCA_001685095.1 Ellobius talpinus
TATGTATGTATGTATGTATGTATGTATGTATGTATGTGAACAATATACATGTCTGGTGCCTATGGAGGTCAGAAGAGAGTGTCAGATCCCTGGATCTGAAGTTGTACATAGTTGTGAATTGCCATCTGGATACAAAGAATAAAACCTGGCCCTCTGTAAGAGCAACAAGTGATCCTAACAGCTTAACTATCTCTCCAACTCAAGAAATAAGAATTTTTTAATATTAAAACTAATCCATAGATTATTTTTGTTCATCCGTGCATTGCCACTCTATGAAGAACAGCTGGGGGTGTAAACAACCTAAGTATCCTTCAACTGATGGATGGACAATGAAATTGTGGTTTGTGTAAAGAACATTTAGCTATACAGAAAAAACAAAATCATAAAATTTATGAATGAATGAATAGAACTAGAAAATAGTATGTCAAGTGAGGTAAGAGTCTCAGAAAGACAAATGCTTCAGGCAGTGTCTTCTCTCATTTGCAGTTCTAGCTCCAAATCTTCAGATGGGAGTATATATCCTAGAGTAACCTCAGAAGTCAGGGAGGTAAAAAGAGACTGTAAGAATGGAGCACCAGAGAAGGAAGTAAAAAGAGAAATACTATGAAGGGAGAGACAGGCACGGAGTAAAGAGGTCAAATACGGAAGAAGGGGATGAAAGGAGGAAAATAACACTAAGGATATTTGAAAAGGGAATGAAGAATCATGTTAGTTTTCTTCACCTAAAATTACATATAATACATATTAATATGTGGGCAGGCATGTGATCATATGTGTGGTTGTGTGCACATGTGTGTATGTACATGTATGTATTTGTGCACACGAATCTGTGAATTTATTCCTCTTTGACTGGCAATGCTACCCCTAATAACCAATTGCTTATACCTTAAAAAAAAACTCCTAGTCTTAGGCATAAAAATTCTTTTCAAATCATTAATCAAGGTAGACCAAGAGAATATTAAAACATATAGACTGTTGCTATTGGCCTTTGTTGCCTCCCAGAGTTGAATATAAGTGTCTACTGATGAAAACACCTGTTTTGGACACAGGACTCTCAGAATTCAAGCTGGATAATGATCTGAAAGCCTCCTTCCTGAGGACTAGCTTCCATCACACCAGAAGGTGCAATACAAGCTTGTTGAGGGGAGCAGGGCCCCTTGTTCCATCCCGCCCGGCTAGCTTACACCCAAAATAATCACACAGAAACTGTATTCATTTAAACACTGCCTGAACCATTACTTCTAGCCTCTTATTGACTAATTATTACATCTTGATTCAACCCATTTCTAATAATCTGTATGTCACCACGAGGTTGTGGCTTACCAGGAAAGATTCCGCATATCTGACCTGGCAGCTCCATGGTGGCTCTCTCTCTCCCTTCTTCCCAGCATTCAGTTCTGTCTACTCCACCTGCCTAAGTGCCCTACCAAAAGGCCAAGGCAGTTTCTTTATTCAACCAATGAAAGAAACATATAGACAGAAGAACCTCCTACACCACAATCTGCCAAGGGAGAGAAGCACAGAGCATAGAAGAGTTTTTTTTAATACTTATAGTCTATAATGTCTTTTTCATGATTTATCACATTGGGCAAGGTTTAATTTTTTGAGAATTTTATACATGAGTACTGTATTTGGATCATTTTCATTCCTCTCCCTTCTCCTTCCAACTCCTCTGCTGTCTCTCCACTCATGACCTTTTCTTCTTTATTTAATATGTGTACAAACACATGTGTGTGCATATGTGTGTGTGTGTGTAAGAGAGAGACAGAGAATTGGTAAGTACATTTAGTGCTGTTCATGCGTACATGTGTTTCAGACTAACTGACCACTTGGGGTCAGGTAACAGAAGAGCCTGGCAATGACTGTTTAAGCAATAGTAATTAACAGGGATTAGAGAGAGCATTATCTCTAGTAAGCTAATAATAGTATAATAGACCACCATTATACTGTAAAAAATAGCCCCTTATCAAATGCTTATTTGACTTGAGGCTTTCAAAGTATTTGGTTCAGTGTGGCTTGGTACATGTAGTGAGAAGCTTATTTTCTTCCTTTTGATGGCTATATTTGTTGTATGGCTATTTCCTCTACACTGAAACATTCCCTCATGGAGAGCAAAAGACTGGTCAGGAAATGCACAAGGAAGTTATGAGACTCAAGAATCACCTACTCCAAGAGATTCAGACAATAATCAATCCTTGGACAAGGGAGGTTTCTCAGTGACATGACTGCCAACAAGGTCACAAAGGGAAATGTAGTTTTTCTGGAGTGGACTTTTCCATGACAACTCTCCCATATTTCTCTAATCCCAAGAATCCTGTTGGTTCATCAAAATGGACATAGGTGTAATTGTTTATTTGCTTAGTTATTTATGCCCTGTATGGCATAAATAAATCCTTGTTCACACCTCCCTAGGTCATAACTTGCTGATGTAATTATTTCAACACAAAATCTGAAAGGAAACAGTACTTATAAAGGTTTTGTGTTGGCTTAGTTTTTCATAATTAACTAATCAGTCCCTCCACAAATATTTATTACATGCATTCCAAATATTCATCTTTAGTAATTATCTAATAACATTAATTGTATATTGATTCAAGAGGGTTTTTCTCACCTAATTTCAACTTAACCTCCTCTCCCCATTTTTTCTCATTCCTGTTGTTTCTAAATGCTTAGATTAAAAATAACATAATGGAGCTGCCAAGATGTCTTAGTAAGCAAAAACCCTCGCTGCCCAGTCTGATGGCATTCACTTGAGTTTAATCATGGGATGCACATGATTGAAAGATCCAACTCATACAAGGTGTCTTCTGACCACTACATGTAAACACTGAAGAGAGAGTAGGGTTGGAGAAGGAAAAAAAGAAAGAAATGAAGGGGGAGGAAACATAGATACTTAAAACTTTGAAGTGTTTTTGATAACCCGATAAAACAAGCAGGAGACCTGCTTGGCTCCTTTCTATGCACTAAGCATGAGACCAAGCTGAGGAGCTCTGGGGAAGGAAAGCCTGGACTCTCAATCTTCAATTGACCACTCACTGGACATTATAACAATAATCAATTCAAGAGTTCACCCTATTCTCATCCCAATGTTTACAAAACTGATTTCCTCCTAGAAACAGGAAGTAGCATCATGACAACAAAGTTTTTCTTGCATCATTAAAATAAAATAATGATGTATCCTATGGGGAATGAGCAAATATAATTTAAAAAATAAATTTTCATATTGAATAGGTTATGAACTTCTAGCTAGACTATAATTAATATAATAGTTACTTTGATTATAGTTTGAAAAATTAAGTGGGAAAAGGCATTTACAACAGTGTAAAACAAGTATGCACTAAATATTATTTTCTTGTTAAAGCTTAAAAATTAAATTCCACATATGCAAAATGCTTGGGCCCTATAATTGAGAAAGTGTATTATAGAGTTTGTAATGCAAAAGTGAGCTAGATACTTTTTGTATATTTCTTAATTTATACATTAAGTCAGAATGAGGTTTATATTATCAATGCCATTCAAAAGATAGGAAAAGTAATTATACAGCACTTATTCCCTGAAAATCAAATAACAAATGTATCAGAACTGTATTTCAACTGAAGATGTCATTCTGACTGAATTAGTCACTGTGTTTTTATTACAACAAAACACAGGACAAGAAGCACCTTAAGAGAGGAAGGATTTGCTGGGTGGTGGTGGCACGTGCCTTTAATCCTAGTACTCACAAGGCAGAGGAAAGCCAATCTCTGTGAGTTTGAGGCCAGTCTGGTCTACAAGAGCTAGTTCCAGGACAAGCTCCAAAGCTACAGAGAAACCCTGTCTCAAAAAAAAGGAAAGAGAGAGAGAGAGAGGAAGAGGAAGGGTGTATTGTGGCTCGGGGGCAAACCATATGAATAGAACAGAACAGAACAGAATCCAAGATGTTGGGGGAAGCATGGTGACTGGAGCAGAAGGCAACTGGTCACATTGTAGCTATGGTAAAGAAAGAGAACACAATGAATGCTGGTGCTCGCTCACTTTCTCCTTTTAATTTAGTCTGTGACTAAGCTCCACCCCAACACAGATTAATCCGTGGAATGAGTTTATTTTATTTCATGTGTATGTGTGTTTTGCACCATGTGTGAACCTGCTATTTATGGTTTCAGAAAAGGGCATCAGGTCAGCTGGAAGTGGAGCTGCTTATGGCTGCAAGATGCTTTGTAGGTGCTGGGAATCAAGCCTCGGTCCTCTAGAAAAGCAACCAGTGCTCTTAACTATTGAGCTATCACTTCAGCCCTTACTATATACTAAAAATAACAAATAGGAGAGAAGATTCTGAATGCCTCCACTAGGATTGATTGTATATGTGCAAACATGTGTATCTGTTAAATAACCTCAACTATTCATTGCACATATGTAAAGTGTCACATCCATACCTCACCCATAAATATATAAAATCATTATATATCAATTTAAAATATTTACATGAACACAGATCAATATAATAAGCTACAATGATGAGACTGGGGAAATTTTAGTATACTGTGATTATAAATTTTAAAAGTATTTCATATATTCCATGATGATATTCAATTTGAATTAAACAAGAAAAATTTAAAAGCCTGAAACTTACAAACCCATTCCATCTTGCTCTGAAACCAGAAAACTTCACAGCAAAAAGACTAATCAGCTTAGCAATATCTATGATAAACTCACAATTCAAACCAAATGTCTATATAGTCTAAAGAAAAAGAGTATATTCACTTGAAAGTGGGGAGGAATGGGAGGTGCTAGAGGAAGGACTGTCAGGGGAATGTGGTGTAATTCTGTTTCAATTAAAAATATGCTTCTAAAAATAGTTCCAAATGCAGATGTGTGGGCTGGAAAGACGGCTCAGCAGTTCTTTCAGAGGACCTGAGTTAAGTTGTTGGCACCTACATTGGGAGGAATACAACAACCACCTGTAACTCTTTCACCCAGGGGAGTCCTAATGTCTCTGTCTACTTATCCTTGTGCACCATGCCCCCCACCGCACACACACATGCGTACTCTAATTTTAAATAATAAAAATAAATTTTAAAAATACAATATGTGTCTGTATCATATTCTACTAAATAAATGACAAGCATCATATTCTAGTAAAAATACTTCTAAAATAAATACTAAAATAGAGAGATTTTAAAGAAAATTTCCTTTGGTTTTTACACAATCAATCTGACCTATCACAAAATAGATAATAACAAACATTGCTTTCCATAAATGCTAAAATTGCTATCTACTTAAGTCTATGAAACACAACTACAAAGTATTTGTAAAAGGATTGTGGGGATCAATAATAACTGCTGCGAGGCCAGTAGCCTGAAATTTTCGATGCAATCATTATCAGGTTTTAGTGGCTATTTAGTGACCACACTTCCACCTTGGAGTGCCCAGACTGAATATATAATACATGGCATAGTGAAATGCCAAAGGAAAGAATGTCAGGGAGTTGTTTGTTTAAATACATCATTTCATTTTTTAAAGCACTTGAATACTTGTTTATAAAACTCCAATTGTGAGCATCCAAATCTTTTGTCATCTTACTAGCCTTGTATTTGCTTTCCAAAAAGGTATTTCCTAATAAACAGGAGGAAGAGTCCTGCTATCCCATTCCATATTTACTATTTGTTATATCCACTCATAACGACAATGAAGATATCTGAGTAATCAGCTCACTCCATGTTCAAACACGGAGCACCACAATGAAGAAGCACACGGCTCAGAGCTGGAAGAGAAAGGAGACCACAGCTGACTTGTCTCTTGCCTGCAGAGGCTAACAGCACTCTGAACTTCCTGAGTCAGGGTTCCAGATCTTTCAAATTGCTGTTTTATCCTTCTTGCACTAACAGGAAGTCATTATCTACCCACTAAGTAAAAGCAAATAATTGCACAAAATAAACAGGGAGTTAATTAATTAGTGTAATAAACACTAAGTGATTGCTGTAATGTAGTAAAATAACAAGGGCAGCCCTTCTGTGCCTTTTGTTTTTCTTCCTAAGGCAGGGAAATGCTCTTGAAGCCATGCAGTGATAAGTACAGCTGGCTTTTCTGGGATTAAACTGGACTTCACTACTGAGCTTTCTACAGCTCAGAAATTGTGCCTTGTTCTTATTTTCCTTCCTGAGTAGCTGGATGGAAATCACACCTTTGCAGTAGAGAAAGACTTCTGGGAATGAAGTGAAATTTGGAAAAAGCAAACAAAACAAATAAAACAAAACAAAACTGGATTTTAATGATAAGGGCCTTTGACTCTCTCCCTTAACATATCTCCAGCCTGATCTAGTTTATGGTATTTCTCCATAAACCCCGGGGAGTTAGGATTTCCCAAAGCTCTTCAAATGCTGAGAAATGGGGTTTAAAATCTGAGTCTATCTTAAAGAAAGAAGGGGATTAAAAGACCAAGAGGAAGGGAAGAGTTGGAGGAGATCTGGGTAAGTGTTGGTGCAGATTGCTGACAGTTAAAGCCTGATTCGTGACACTTACAGAAGTGCCAAAGCCTGGGAAAGGAAGAATGCCCCCGAACCAGGACATCCCAGTCCTAGGCGGACAGGGAAGTCTTCCTTTTTTTTAATTAAACTAAAATCCCCCACTTTATTTCATTTGAATGTAGTACAGTGAAATTCAGGAATGAAGACACATTTATCTACATCAACTACATTAAATTCACTGAGCTTATTATCTTACACTAGAAACGCCCTACCTTGCTGTCCGTCATATATGGGAGCTTGCCAGAAGTCATTCTGACTCTCTAGCCAGGACAAGATTACAGCCTTCACTCACAGAGAGCAATTTAACTCAAAGCTGAGATATCAACACCAGATTCTAGCCCTGGAAAGTGGATTGCTCCATCATTCTTTAAAAAATTGCCTCGATAACCTATTACAACAGTGGTTCTACCTCTGGGTCATGATCCCTTTGTGGGTCGCATATCAGATATTCCCTGCCTATCAGACATTTCCATTACGATTCGTAACAGTAGCAAAATTGCAGTTATGAAGTAGCACCAAAAATAAATATATGGTTAGCGAGTCACCAAAACTTGACAATTGAGAGCCACTGCATTAGAGCTAGGATAAAATATTTAATCTTATTTTCTATCCAAATATCATCAATAGTGATACCCAGCACACACTTCTACAGTTATATTAGCAGAAAGAGATAAAGTAGCATATGACACTGGGGATGGGGGAGAGTGGTAGGAAATAAAGGATGGATCAAATGAATGGGAAGCAGTAGAGTGGATTTGATCAAAACATTATTTGCATGGAGGAAATGATCAAATAATGAAGAAGAAAATGTATTAAAATCCCTGATATTACCATGAGCATATTTAATAAATTTATTCAGAATTAGAGAGAGAGACTACAGCTAAAAGAATTGAGCTTGATAGTGGTGGTTTTGAGAAGGTCTCGTGTATTCCAGGCTGGCCACATACTCACTATATACTCAAGAATAACCTTGAACTCCAGATCTTCTTGCCTCTAAATCCTCCAAGTGCTAGGGTCAAACACACCCTTTCACACCTAGCTTCAAACAATACAACCTCATTGCAATCATATCTTGCTAGGTTTCCAGTCCAAATTATTGACTACATTCAAAGAAAAGTGTTGAGGGAAAAAAACTAATAGTATATTTAACATGGGAGGAAAACAATTATTTATAAACAGTCAATGAAACTGACAAATTTAATAAATACCCATGGAAATGTATGGGTTTGAGAAAGCTTCCTTGATTTTGTTAAATAAACACAGAACAGTCTAGAAATAACTGGCAACAGATACAATTCCTCTTTCATTCCTCCCTGAGACTCCTCAAAGACCACAAACGTATTTGATAAAGGGTTTGCTTGTATCTGTGGCAGCCATCAGACGAGTGCTGAGCGTTGAGTAAAAACATGACAAATACCTTGATACAGCTGTAAGATCACAGTGACATGCACGATAAAGACTCAGAAATGAAGAAAATGCCCTGACAAGATGTCAAGCGCAGAGGCTTCCTTATCAAAAGAGACAACAAAACACAATTACAGTACAGGAGAAAAACAGGGAGGAGAAAGAACAGAAAGGTCTTAGAACAAAACACAGTGATTTCAAACTAAATGTAACAGAAAGCAAGACTGTTTTGCATTTGACTGGAACAGTGACGGGGACAAAATCGACATACTCCTGAGAAAACAAAAATAATTAGTTGCTTTGGGTACAAGAGAAAACATGTCATCTAGTAGGAAGTGACAGGGGTTATAGCAGGTGTCCCACCATCAGTGAAGATCACAGAGCTGCTTTGACTTGTAAGGCCAAGCGATGTCCTTGTGACATACAACAGACACAGAGAGAACCACCACCTATCACGTCCCAAATCCTTTTCAATGTAGAGCTTGAACGGCCATATATTGATTTATTAATGTCAGACTCACAATGTAAGGGATTAAGCATCACAGCCCTCAAAGTGCCTCTCTAGAGAGAAAAGGCAATGCCAACATTCTCCATGAGCCCAGAGAAGGTGGATCTATCTGGCAGTCATAGAATTACATTGAGTAAAAATGACACTTCTTATTCTTACTCTTAGTGTTTCACACATTTTAAGCAATAAGTACAGTCATTGTTAGCATGACTCCAAATGCATTCTACAATATTAGACTACTGAAATTTGAATATGATGTAAGATATACATATATGCCATTCATATATCAGAAATTCTAGTATGCTGAAATATATATATAATCACAAATTCATAGTTTACAACATATGCATACAAATATTGTACTATATATAGATAGATCAATATGCAAATGAAAATGAGAGAAAAAGGGATTAAGTCAAGGGATTCCTACCAATGAGCTAAAGTTTCCTAACCATATTGCTAATTTCATAGGTGATAGCTTATATCAATAGTAGAATGAATATCACTAGGTTATAATAAACAATATTAGAATAAATTGTCAATCACTAACAGGTAGATGCTTTAACAAAATACAGAATCTGTGTCCCCACTCTACAGCTAACCTAGTCTGAACTGTAGAGAAATTGAAAACATACATAGAATAATCTATTAGTGTTAATAGGGTCTTAACAAGATAATAAAAGCCTTTAGTCTGGAAACCTGGAAACAAAACGCTTTCATTTACAAGATAATCATAATCACCATTACAAGGCTGCCCAAATAGATTGGACCTGTGTTTCCCTTTACCACTGCTCTGTATTCATCCCTGTTAGTAAGGGCCCTGACTCCAGACCCTCTGTATCAAAAATGGAGCCTTTTGCCCCTGAACAATGGGAAAGCCTTGGTCCATTATCAAAATAAGCTTCGTTTTCTCTAGATCTAATCAGTAAAACTTTACCTGTAAAGGGATATGGGAACGGTTTCTGATTATTCCTCCCAGACCTTCTCTTTGTCCTGTGGTGTGTTTTGTTCTGTTCTCTCCAGTGCTTCAACTATTAAATCCTGTTTCAGCCTTGATCCTAATATTCTTCAAGGCACAGCAGCTGCAGACACATTTTTTTCTTTCTATTACTAATCAATACTCCCAAACGTCCTCTGATGCCTTTACACCACTTGAAGTAGGATTTGGAGGAGACTGGGCCATGGAGGTGCTGCAAACAGACAGTGCTTGCCCTGCAGTCATGAACACCTACATGTGGATTTCTGACACACATGTATACATCAGGGTGTAAGGATATATTCCTGTAACCCTACTGCCATGGAAGTGGAATCGGGGGAACTCCAGCTAGTCCTCCCAAGTGTGTGGCTGTGAATTCATTGAGAGACCCTCTCTCAAAATGTAAAGTAGAAAGCAATAGTGAAAACCTTACATCAACATCTGGACACCATAGACTCTTGCACAAACACACCAACATCCATACAACACACACAGTTTAGAGGAGACTGACAAGTGAAGGCAGTTGGCTCCTCACCTGACAGACTGATTGCTGGGAGGCCCTGCTAATCAGAGGTTGCATTCTACACGGCCTGTCAGTCACCTTTCTCCAAGCTTGGCCACAGGAAGGATTCTCCCCAGCAAGGCTGCCTGCTCTCTGTCTGCTCTTTTTTAAAGGATGTCTCTAGGCCCAGATAGATGGCTTATCTGGATGGTCACAAGGACGACCCTTGACATAGTTCCCTGCAGATGTCCATCCCCTGTTGACCACATGGCAATTCCATAACATGCTCTAGCTAATTTCATAGGGATGTGCTGCCGCTAACTGAGCTTTATGACAGGAGCATATCATTTACCATTTAACACAAATTGATGATTCCCCAGCTACCATCCCCAAACCTTTACATTCTATATACTCTGGAATAAAATTTAGTAGTCTCAGTGAGGTTATCTCCAGGAGGGCTGTCTCTCCTTCATATACATAGCCATCTGAACCCTGTTTACCACTCCTGCTTTCTCCACCCTCATGGACTGGTGCCCAATGATCCCGAGGAAGAAGGAGACCCACGAATGATATCGTGGTTAAGATTATAATCTGTGAAAGTAGCCCTTCTCTGTTCACATCCTGCTCAACTTTCCTTATTGACGTGACAACTGTTTGATGTTTGTTACTTAATATCTCTTGGGCTCCATTTCCTACTCAATAAATGGAGATAACAATAGTTTCTATTTCAGAACCATTAAGTGACAAATCAAAATGCCCAGTGGCTGATCCAGCACAGACACTTTATTAAAAAACCAAAGTGACAGGAGGTCACATATGATTTCTTCTTACTGTCTCAGGCTTTAAAAGCCAAAAATCTTACCATGGCTTGTCTATAAAGGATACGCCAAAATAATGCTTTAAGATTTCATACAGCCTAAGCCATTGGGGGGTTGTTCGTTGCTATCAGTGACTCACGTACTGTGGGAAAGTAAAGATACTATGGGATGCACAGGAGAATTCTAATAAACATTTCTTCAGGGAGAATAAATCTGAAAGTGTGGCAGGGGAAAGAATGTAAGGCTGGAAAACCTCATGAGGGAACCATCGGAAATATTTAGATCTGATACATGTTTTAGAGTCTATAGGGACAACTTGCTGTGTGTAAGAAGTGTCTGACTTATGACTGGAGCATTAAAAAGAGAATTTGGACAAAGTTGGTAGAAAGTAAGGGAAGAGCTGTGCTGCTGAGCTCTATGTCAACTTGACCCAAGCTAGTCAACTGAGAAAATTCCCCAAACAGATGGACCTCTGGGGCATATTTCTTGATTAATTATTGATGTGAGAAGGCCGAGCCAGCTGTGGGCAATGCTCATCATGGGCATGTCATCCTAGGAGATGTAAGTGAGCAGAACAAGCTGCGAGGAACAAGCCAGAAAGCAGCATTCCTCCTCTGTCTTTGCTTCCTCTTCTGTGCTCATGCCTTAGGTTCCTACCTTTATTTCATACCCTAAGTTTCCTAGATGGTGGGCTACAGTGGGAAACTGTAAAATGACATAAACTCTTTCCTCCCCAAGCTGCTTTTTTGTTGTGGTCTTTTCTCTAAGCAACAATAAGTCACTAACATAAGGGACATGGAAGAAGAAAGGACCCCTTAACTATGGGGTGCCAACTACAGGTCCACAAAGCAGAGATAACAATGTCCTGTCTGATCCAGGCACCTGCTTAAGAGACCTTCCTGCCTTCCATGAACTGAGCTCAACAGAAGGAAGCTGGAGAAGAAGCTTGCAGTGCCAATTCAGAGGCCAGAGTCATGTCAATCAGTCAGACTATACCTCATCTGTGCCAGGGACTTCAGCGATATCCCCCTTCACTACATTAGAGGTGCTTTTCTATATGTCCTTTATGATACTCCATTTAAGAGAAATTCATGTGTGCATTTTCCACACCAAATGTGCTAACGCTAAGTAAAACCCACTGCTCTCGGGTGTAGAATGGTGTAACAGTGCTCCCTCTCCTGTAGGCCATAGCCAATCTACCTTTCCCTGTATTTAGGTGTAATTACTAATAATTTTCTTCTCTTTCTCTCACAATACTGTCCTTGTTTAGATATATGTTTTGCCAATTATGGATGAGGCAGAAATAGCTTTGCAGTAAACAAGTGTCAGAAGAGTAACAGGAATCAATCTATGTCAAAACCCAACAATACCAGTCTTAAGCATGTACCCAAAGGATGAAGACCAATACCACAAGGACATTTGCTCAACTATGTTCTTAGCAGCATTATTTGTAATATCCAGAACCTGAAAACAACCTAGATGCCCCTCAACTAAAGAATGGATAAAGAAAATGTGGTACATTTACACAATAGAGTACTACTCATTGGCAAAAAAAAAATTAAAAGAAACATTACAACTTGAAATTTGCATGCAAATGGATGAAACTAGAGATAACCATCCTGAGCAAGGTAACCCAGAACCACAAAGATGAGCACAGTATATACTCACTCATAAGTGGATATTAGATGTAAAGCAAAGAATAACATGCCCATAACCCCAGAGAAGCTAGGTAACAAGGAGAACCCTGAGAGAAACATGCATGGATTCCCCTGGAAAGGGGAAATAGACAAGATCTCCTGAGAAAATTGGGAGCATGGTGGTGGAGGAGAAATGTAGGGCAGAAGGGGAGAAGGAAGGGAGAAGGGAAGGGGGGAGGAGAACTTGAGGAAATGGGATTGACGTGGGAGTCTACTCTGTATGCTATGAATATGTTTTATTACCATTTGTTAATAAAGAAGCTGCGTTGGTTTATAGCAGAGCCGAATAGAGCTAGTTGAGAAAACTAAACTGAATGCAGGGAGAAAGATTGCTTAATCAGGTAGACACTATGTAGCTGCCAAAGGAGAAAGATACCAGAAACTTACCGAAAAGCCACAGCCTTGTGGCGATACACAGATTAATAGAAATGGATCAATTTATGATGTAAGAGCTAGATAGGAATATGCCTAAACCATTGGCCAAGCAGTGTGTGCAATTAATATAGTTTCTGTGTGATTATCCAGGTCTGAGAGGCCAGAATGAAGGCACAGTCTCCATTTACATAGGATGGTACAGATGGGGGAAAGACAGAGAGGGAGAGCAAGAAAAGAGATATCTCGATTGAGGGAGTCATTATGAGACTAGCAAGAAATCTAGCACTTGAGAAATACCCAGGAATCCACAAGGATAATCCAAGGTAAGAACCCAAATAATAGTGGAGAGGTTGCCTAAACTGGTCTTGTCCTATAGTCAGGTTTATGACTGTCTTAACTGTCATCACAGAGCCTTCATCCAGCAACTGATGGAAGCAGATGCAGAGATCCACAGTGGAGCACTGGGCTGAGCTCCCAAAGTCCAGTCGAAGAGAGGTAGAAGCAATAATGGGAGCAAAGGGATCAATACCATGATAGAGATACCACTGAAATAGCTTACCTGATCTAATGGGAGCTCACTGACTCCAGACTGATAGAGGGGGAACCAACATAGGACTAAACCAGGCCTGTTGAATGTTGGTGACAGTTGTATGGCTGGGGCAGACTGTGAGGCCACTGGCAGTGAGACCAGGATTT
>LOJH01026766.1:0-18286 GCA_001685095.1 Ellobius talpinus
GAAAGAAAGAAAGAAAGAAAGAAAGAAAGAAAGAAAGAAAGAAAGAGGGAGGGGAAGGGCAGGTGGGGAGGAACTGGGAGAAGTGGAGGGAAAGGAAACTTTGGTTGGGACAAAAACCAACCAAACAAACAAATAAATAAACAAAACCAAAAGAGAAGAAAAGAAGAAGAAAAAGAAAAAAAGGGAAAATTTAAGAGGAGATTAGTTAGGAGTAGCGAGTGGGTCAGCAGACTGGGAGAAGAACAAGAGAGGGGTGAAAATAATCAAAATGCAATATAAGCATGAATGAAATTGACAAAAATAAATTTTGAAAGGAGGCAGAGTTACAACGTTTCCTTAAAAATGAACAGCTTCAGAATCTTGGGGGAGTGGGCTGCTCCAATCATAAGGGCAAGTAACTCTCCATGGGAAGGGTGGCAGGCGGCTCCTACCCAGCCAGGGACATCAGGTCTCTGGTATGTGGCTACTGGTCTTAGTCCCAGGGCCAACCCTGAAAGGGGCAGGAGTCTGGGTTCAGGGCCCTAAAATGTAGACTACAATCAACTTGGTAAGTTTTTGGCTTCTTCATTGTACTTTTGGGGGAAATGCGAGCTCACAGAGATGGTGAAAGAAGAGGGAAGAGAGAAAATGACAAATCACCCCAAAACTGAAACAATTCATTTTGATTGTGGAAGAGCCTTGGGCGTGGACACTTGCGGCCTGAATTCTAGTCCTGACTTTGTGTTGGGGTTTTGGGGGAGTCCCCCACCTTCACTACGTTGTGAAGACGCAGACAGCAGTTCCATCCTCCTCTGTAACCCCAACAATGAAGGAACAGAAACAGACAGACCTGGGAATGCCAGGCAGTGAGCCTAGCCAAAATGGTAGGCTCTGGGTTCAGAAGTAGACCTTGTCTTTAAAAGTAAGGTATACCAAAGAAGATACCCAGCATCCTTTTCTAACTGGTAGATGTGTGCTCACAGACACACACACCTCCATGCATGTACAAAAATAATGATACTAAAAATAAATAAATATAAAAATAAGATGAATTTTGTGATTTGCTGTTGTAGATTACTTTTTCCCATAAGTATTCTTGTTTCTACACAATTTTGCATTCATAATTTCCTGTGCCTTTTCCTAAAGATGACACCAAAAACTGTAGCAGCATCAGGCTGTTCAAAACTGGCTATCTGTTCCCAGGACCAGGTACTAAGAAAATATCAAAAGCAGAAGCACTGAATACAAATGGGTTTGGCGGAAGGAGGTGTACAGAAAAGTCAAGAGGTTCCAAAGAGAGGAATTCCCAGACAGTAACTTACAGTCCCTGCCCTCCATATTGTGAGTGTCAAGACCCCGCCCTTTCCTGCAAACCTCTTTCACACCCACGGCTCTTTGTTTTGAGTTGTGGTCGCTAAGTTGAACTAGGGCTGTCTATCTTTGGAGCTACCCACTGGAGCCTGGTGGACTCTGCCGTGTATATACAACTGGAGACAATGACTACCCTCTCCCAGAAGCTACGCAGAGTCACTAGTTCAGCAGTAGAGGATAGAGCCCTGCAAGCCCCTCTGCCAGTCTTGCATGAACGGTTCAGGAAAGAACAGTTATTGGGAATGCGTGACTGTGATATCGTGTTGAGTCTAGAGAATGACATTTCACAGCCCTTCCTTCTTCCAGCTCCCACATACTTGCAGGCCCCTCTTTTATAATGGTCCCTGAGAGATGTCTAATAATTTAATAAATGTATTGATTTGACTGAGTTAGGGATGGCCAGATAGTTAGGCGTCAGAGTGCATCTGTGAGGGTGTTTCCAGAAAAGCTTGGCGATCGCTCAGCAGCAACGACACTGCTCCTCACAGACACTGTTTCCTTGAAACAGAACAAAAAGACAATTGGAGGGTGAACTGGTTCTTTCTCTTCCCTTAGGCTGGGATGTCCATCTTCTTAGGCCTCCTGGTTCTCCAGGTTCCAGACTCACAGCTCCTACCCTCCACTCATACCCCAAAAGTATCGCATTTGGACTCAGCCCAGTTCCATCACCTCTCCCCAGAGCTCCCAAGATCCTCTGCTCGAATGGTCCTCTGCCTCTCCCTGAGTTTCCCTCACTCTCCCAGGCCTGCCTCCTGAAAGCTAACAGTAAGAAGCTGTGAACTCTAGGCCTAAAGATGGCTAGGGGTAGCTCTTAGGGGACTCTGTTCTTTTCAGGTGGAACACGGATGTACAGGCCAGAGTGTCCCGTTTCACACGTGGGAGACCGTTTGTGATCTGGACCAAAGACAGGGGTAGGAGGAGAAGGATGAAGGCCACGGGCTGGAGGCTGGCCTCTGCACTGCCAGGGTCCACACACTGAGCTGCAGAGTCAGAGAGACCTCAGTTCAACTCGGGTCTTCAAAGTAGGACGATGGGTTCATAGTTCAGCGCACAGTGAACTTACAACTCTCTAACATCGACCCACGGAGTCCTCATTGGTTTATTCTTATCAAGGGCCTCACAAACATTTGAGACTGGCCTGAGCAAACAGAGAGCTGCAAGGGCAGAGGAGATGGCTCAATCCAAAGTGTGTTTCCTACACAAACAAAGATCTGAATTCAGTCTCACTCCCCCCAAAATAATCCAGGTGTAGTGGGCTACTCTATAATCCCAGCACTAGGAGGTAGAGGCCAGTGGATCCCTGGGGCTTGATGGCCAGCCAGGCCAGCCTGCTTGGAGGGTTCTAGACCCCTGAGCGATCCCGTCTCAAAACATAAAATGAATGGGTCCTGGGACACAACTCCTGAAGGTGTGCTTGGCGGTCCACACACTCACAGGCATGTGCACCAGGACATACATGTAGGCTCAAACAAACATGCACATAAACACACATGCAAGAGACAGACCGAGAAAGAGAAAGAGCACCCTGTAGCATTTGAGCCCGTGGCTCCTCATGTCCCTTGCATTTCTCTTAGCTTAATTTTGTAAGATAAGAAAGAACACATTTTCCCCCCCAAGATAATATGGAAATTTGTTACCTTTTACCAAGCCTCCTAGATTATCACTTACTCCTCGCTCCAACCAGCTTTCTCTCATCCCAGCAGCATCCAAGGAGACCCTCATTGGTATTATAGCCAGTAGAACTCAAAATCCAGGGAGAGCAATTTTACCCACCTGACTCCTAAGAACACTTGCAAGAGGGTGCAGATGCCCGCGACAAAGAACATGGTGCTGATGAGGTAGCTTTGGGTCAGGGGGTCATGCTGCAGGCACAGGTCCTTGGCTAGAATGAGCGGCACAGCCACGAGGCCCCCCAAGGCTGTGAGGAAGTGCTGTGGACAGAGAAGGAGGAGGGTATGGGGACGCTGTCGACTGCATCTTCATCCTCCAAGGCATCGTTCCTAGGGACGCCCTCCCACGGCCAAAATTGAAAACTCTGCCCCTGGTCCCTGAGAGACTGACAGTGAGGGGCAGGCAGAGATCCTGACTAGCAATAAATACTAGAAAGTACTGTCCTAAGAAGCTGGGACCCAACCAGAGAGACCGGGCTGTGAGCATAAGGCCACTGTATTGGGAACTGATGCCCTGAGACAGAAACTAAGATAGGGACGGGGGCTAAAATAGGACTAAGGCAGGGCCTTAAGAATAAGATCACAGCAAGGGTAGGTATGAGCAAGGAGGACCCCAGTGTGAGCTTAGAGCTATTGGCCAAAGACTCATCGAGTCCCACCTAGCAGATCCAGAGTTCAGAGCAGGTTAGAAGTCAATGCATGCAGCCTCCGTTACCAAGGGGATAAATCAGATGGATGTAGGTTGTAGACAAACAGGAGCTAGAAATTAATAGGGCACAGGAATGAGCCACTATTTTACACACTCTAGCCTCAGAATGGTCCGTCTGACTGGGTTGAGGGAACAGCTCACTCATAGGCTACAGCTAGTTTTGTTTGGAGTCACACCAAGTGTCCAGCCCCACACAAACCCGACCCTTTGTATGCATCTATTTCTCTCTCTCCCTCCTTCTCCTCCTCCTAGGGACAGAGGTTTCCACATCTCCTGGTCATGTAGGTGGGGATAGCAGGAGGGTAGCAGGCAAGAAATAAACTGCCACGGGTCTTTAAGGGGCAGCTCCGGCTCTTGTCACCGCATCGAGCTATGTCTCAAAGGGATCGGTCAACCAATGGATTAGATACAGATTAATCCCCTCTATGGGTGTTCTGGAATAATCCAAACTATGTGACCAGCACTGCTCTTTGACAGATGCGGGGTGGAGTATACTGGAGGCAAGGAAGACTTTAAACTCCCTGACAGCTTGTGCAAACCAATGATGGCCAAAGATGGCTTGGCTGCTACGAGGAAGGGGCCAGAATTTTCAGAAAAGAAAGCATGAATATTTCAAGGCACATTCTCACGATCTCCCATGATCCCTTGGAAAATAACACAAGTTCAATCTTCTATAACCCTTTTTGGTAAGACTGTGGACTGGATGCAGGACCCCACACATTAAGCAAACAGAACTTTTAAACTATCTCCCTGCCCCGCCCATCCTTGATAGCATCTTACACAGGCTTCTTTGGCCTGCCACCAGCTAGACCAGTAGAAACCACAGCACTCTCCAGGCCTCGAATCCACCAGTGTTTCCTTTTTCTCTGGCCTGTCCAGCAATCGTGGTGAACACCACCTACCAGGGCCAGCTCCTTTCTGTGATCAAATAAACCTCTTGATTCTAGAATAGCAGTCGGCGAAAGCTGAAACAGAGAGGCCGCTGACAGCACCACCTCTGTGGAAGATGCTCAGCTGGTGCCTCTCTCTGCCTTCTTGGGAGACTCACCTAAGTGAAGTGGACCATTAACCAAGCCAGTTGCCCCCACTCAAGTGAGAATGATTCAGCATCTTCTTTTAAAAGTCAGCGCTCATCTTCACATGCTCACAGAGCTGGGATCGATGTGGAAGCGATGGCAGCTGACTAATTAGATTTGCAGTTGTTTGACACAGAACCGCCTTGGATCTGGTGCTTTGGCTGGGTCGTCTTACCTGGATCCCCAAGAAGATGCAGAGATACCATGGTGGGCTGTCCAGGATGCCATAGGCCAGGTGGCTGCTGCTAGGATCCTTCGGCTGCCCATCCTGCTTCTCACCTTGGCCTTTATTGTGGGAACTGGGCACACCGTCGACCCTCTGAGGAGACAAGAAAAGAGCATGTGTGATACTCCGGGAGAAAGCTATTATACTTCCTGATTTCAGCTGCATGGTGGGACACCCTTCCAGATACAGGAGGCCTAGGACTGGGATCAGTGGTGCTAGCCAGCTGAGGAATACCGAGACAGAGAAGAAAAGAACAGTGCTACCTTGTCCCCTACGTTAGGCATTTATGTTAAAGAATCGTAAGATGTTGACCCAAAGCCTTGGCAGAGAGACAGTTTTGCCAGGAAGAAGACGGGAGCATGCCTTAAAGTCAAGAAATAGGGTTTTTTTTTCAGGAATTGAGGGTGGGCCTGGCCCCTATGGCTGAAGACACAGGACTCAAATGATTTGAGCTGGATCGGACCTGAAAGCCTCTTTCCTACAATCTAGCCCCCATGCTTCCAGAAAATACTATGCAAGCTGAGACGGGAGAAAAGTGGGTACACAGTGCCCAGCAGCAACATCGACGAGCCACGACAGTGACCGGCAGGACAAGATATCCACAGAGGTGGCAGACACGTGCCAGTGGCAACCAACCACTGTCTAATTGGACTCAAGGGCCATACACAGGAGGGAGACTGTGCCTGCTACTAGAAACCCAGCCAGCTTCCCAGGGCTAGTGAGATCATGGATATTAGAAAACAAACAAATGAACAAAACCCACTACCGTCATTTCACTAGACCAGCATAGTTCCTTATTCTAAATCTTATCCTTATACCCACAGAGAAGCGTAGCTACCACCCCTCGGCAAAGAAACCTCTCTTTACAGCAAATGGAGGCCATCACAGAACACCATAGCTGGACACAATACAGAGGTCAAGAGATTATGGAGGAGCCCGGCTCCAATGGACGCATCTGTCTCACAGCTCCTCGCCTATGAGTCAGGGAACTTCAAGGAAGAGCAGTCAAAAGCTTGCTTCCCTTTATCATCCCAGCTTGTTGTGAAGTCTCTGTCATCATCAGTGTGAATTGAATGAAAATGACAGATTAATGCAGATGGGTGCCATGCACACAGAATAACCCAGACCCAATAGTCTATTTGCATTCCTACAGTTTAACCAAAAAATAACTTGGGATTATAGATTTTTTTATTCTGACTTATTGACTGCATTGCCTATTCACTTTGGGAAAATCAATAATATTTCTGTCTCAATGTTCTTATCTGTATAAATAAATCTAGGTGGTTGAGAAAACCACTTTGCGGCACAAAGAAAGCACACAGTTCAGGGCTTGACAGTGCAATCACCCAATAAACATTAACTATGACCTTCCATAGATGGCAGGGCTGACATGTGCTTGTGGCTCACATTGAGACATCTGGTTGGAGGTAGAGGAACATTGAAACGTTATCTCTGGTGTGGCCAGAGGTAGCAAGGCCACCAGCATGAGGATCAAGTCATTCTAGCTGATATGTCCCCAGAGGAGTCCCCGGGCCCTGGTCAGACCACAGAGTGCAGGGTCTATGCAATGGCACAGCCAGAGCTACCCTAAGGGTGTCCCACACTGCAGCCCCATTCAGAGAACATCCCTGGAACAGTGGCAGCTCATGACCTCTGGACCGGCGTTAAGCACATTGACCCTGTATGCCCCTTCCTTCACAGGAAAAATATTTAAAATATTTGTGGATTATCTCAGTAGAAAAGTGAGTCATGTACTAAATGCCTTCAAAATGAACATTTTCATCCAAGTATTTATTTAGCAACACTGGAGATCAAACCCAGAGCCTCCCCTGGGCCAGGTCCACTCTGACCTACACAGCTAGCCTTTTCCATTTCTTTTTTAAACAAATGAAAACATCTTCATGAGCTTCTAAAATATCAAGGGCTGGAGTGCTGTGTGTTCTCTATCTAAGGGATCAGTGGCTCTACTCCAGAGAAGTGTGAGATGGTGGTTCGTAGCTTGATCAGATTTGGAGGGCTGAGAACAACAGCAGATCAAGAACTATGTAGCTGTTCTCAGCAACTCCAGAAAGTGCCATCCCTATGGAGCAGACTCCCATATACCCTGCCCCCAGAACTGGAAGTCTCTTTCCAAGGTTTCAGTTAGCCAAGGCCAGCCATAGCCTGAAAATATTAAATGGAAAATTCCAGAAAGAAACATGTTCATAAGCTTTACATTTTAAATTTTTATCATTTTTAAGTGTGTATGTGTGTCTGGGTGTGTGTGTGTGTGTCCGTGTGTGTGTGTGCACATGAGTACAAGTGCCCATGGAGGTCAGGTGAGAGTGTCAGCCTGGAACTAGAAATACCTGGGTTTGGAAGTTGCCCAACAGAGGTACCAAGAACTGAACTTGGGTCCCTCTGCAAGAGCAGTAACTCTTAGCCCCAGAGCCGCCTCTCCAGTGCTAAGCTTTATATTTCAAACTGCGCCATTTTGAGCAGTGGGATAGGATCCTACACAGACCTTCCCACCCTGCCTGGAAAGAGAATTATCCTTTATTCTGCATACGCACGCTATACGTGTTGCCTTCTGATTACTCACGGGGTAGCTGTCCCTGATATCAGACCAACTGCCTTTGAATCACAGGACTTGTGGTCGTTAAGCAGCCCTTATTTTCTCAGTTAGGACCCCAGCATGCAAGAGTAGTATGTGATGGGGCATGGAAGGACACACGGATACCACGTGATGGCATTGCAGGGTGGAGAGGAGAAAGTACACGCACGCGCACACACACACACGCACGCACACGCACACACACACACCACAAATACATGTTTAGATGTGTGTTTATAGAGAGAAACAATACCGTTCAGCACTGCCTGAAGTGTCAGGAAGGATCCTGCTGGAGACTTAAAAAGCATCTCTACAAATAATGGGAACTGCTGTTTCCTAAGTGAGGTCTCGCTACCTCTCTACCAACACTTTGGACTAGATAATTCTTTGTGTGCCCTGTGTGGGGGGAGGGTAGAGGTAGCTGACCTATGCACTGTATTATGTTCAGCACCCTCCCTGGCCCCTCCTCTCCTCTGGCAGTGATAACCCAACATATCTCTGGACGTTGCCAAGAAGTCACCTGCTCCCCATTGCTGTAATAGCAGTAACCACCTTCCCCAAAAAACTTAGGGGAAGTGCTGGCTGGCAAGGATGGGGATGTAGAGGGGGAAGCCACACCACTGTGTCATTGAAGGCGCAGGAAGTCAGACCCTCCACAGGGGTAGAATGCAAATACTCAGCCTGACTCCTTCCTAGTGTGTATCCACGAGCCCCTCACCAGCGATAATGAGGAAAGCCCAGTGCAGCACATTGAGGGAGGGAGCCATAAACCAGTATCATACTTCCCGATATGGAGTCTCCTGAGCTAGCCTCAGCACAGCTCTGGGGAACTACTTTGTTCCCCCTAAAACATTTGTTTGTAAGTCTTCTCCCATTGGGCTCTAAATCAGAAACGTAAGTGTCTTGCTTCATTCTCGGCAGTGTGGGCATTCGCTGAGCTGATGAAGCAGATGGGCAAATACTATCAAGGAATGACTGTGAAAGTCGTCTAAGCGTGGGCTTTGTTTTGCATATTGTTTTTAACTCTCTGCCTTTATCTATTTGGAGACCTTTCGGGATCTCATATCTGTTCGAATGTATCGACACTGCTTGGCCCTTGGGTTGTACCTGGAAGAAGTCTGTCTTTCTTTAAGGGTCAAAGCTGGACTGGAGATAGAGGAGAAGCTGCCGGAGGAAACGCTGCCTCTGGGCACATGTGGTGAGGATTTAGCGAAGTTATGGAAGCATCTGTGAGTGGCATGCCACTGAGAAAGAAACCACGGGAAAGAGCAGGCAGACAGAGAGAGCCTCCGAGAGACCAGCTGACTACTCCGGTAGGGAAACTCAAAGAAACACAAGGGAGAAGGGTTGGGCACATGTAACCTGTCACTCCTGGCACAACTGACCACCCTAGGCACCACTGTCCCATTTAGCATCTAGGACACCCCTGGGGTGCTCCCAGCCTCCGGCTTGTGTGGTGTGGGTGTGCCTTGTGCAGCCTATGAGGGAATGAACTCTCAGGCCACAATACATTAGTTCTGCAGCTTCAGCCAGCAAATTCACCACACACTCTTTCCAGGACCTCTGGGACTCCCTGGAAGGTGAAGGGACAGTAAACACAGTGACAGGCTGGGAGTCAATCAAAGATATTTGCCAATCTGAGGTCCTTGGAATTACCTACATTCTTTATACCCACACAGGCCATCTTGTAGTTACAGAAACTACTTCCATATTTATTTCAAATCAGTCATGTGAGAAACTGATCCTACATCAGAAATCACACTTTAAAGGGAGAACCTAGGGGTTGGAGAGATGGCTCAGTGGTTGAGAGCACTGACTGCTCTTCCAGAGGACCCGGGATCAATTCCCAGCAACCACATGGTGGCTCACAACTGTCTGCAACTCCAATTCCAGTGTATCCAACTCCCTCACATAGGCATGCATGCAGGTCAAACACCAACACACATTTTAAAAAATTACCTAAAAGGAGCTTAGAGGCCAGAAAAACATCCTCCTTGAAGACAGCTTGTTAGTTCCTTGTGATAGAGTCTGAGACTTGCAAGGTTGGTACGAAGAGGAGCCCAAGACAATTTGAGCTCAGCGACAAGCCTTTCTCCAAATACATTTGTTTTCTTCCCCCCATGTTTGCTTTGCTTTTTCTCTCGTGTTCACCCGATTGCTCATAAGTGTGCCTTTTGCTGTGAACTACCCCAAGTTATCTATGCAAAAAGGCGGGGCACGGAAATGGAAGCAGCCAGGGGACACGGTACCTCACAGTCCTATGTATTAACCATGAATTGCTGGTGCACTAAAGACATTTATGGAACTGGGTGATGCAGAACCAGGTGACACACCAGAGATATTGGAGAGTTGGTCTCAAATGAATGTGGCAGGTGTCCCAGCTCAAGACATGGTGGAATACTAGGAAAACCAGAGACCAGGAGCTGTGCACGAGAGACGTGGAGCAGCCTGTGAGCCCTGCCTGGAGGAGCGATGGGTCCTTCATGAAGCCTTCCCTGATGTCACGCAATGGTGTGAGCAGACAGATCACTCCTTCCAGCTGAAGGTACGTCTCTCAACTCAGTGTCTAGTCTTTGATCTCACTGAACGACTCCATCAAAAAGGCATTCTGATGAGCTTGGCATTTCGTGGCCCTTTACAGTTACAAAGAGGTTCCAATGGACCCTTTCGTTGGGGTCTCTCCTCCATCTTGTCCCACGACTCCAATCCCCACTGCACTGACAGATGATGAGTCTGAGAACGAGCGAGGCTCCTGGGTTTGTCCAGAGTAAGCCACCTCCTCTTCCATAGTGCAGGGAAGTAACTGTGATCTGGTGGGTAGGGATGGGGCTCCCGCTCTCAGGAGCACGTGAGCAGTGGGGGAGGGGCTCCGGTGCAGCGAGAACTGCTGTGGGTCCTCTGCCTCCTCGGGCATCATCTGCACCACAAAGTGCCCATTCCTTCCTCTCTTCAGGTCCCACCTGCCTGACCTAGATGATTTCCTACTTTCCAGTTCCCTGGAGCTGGTTCCTGGGATTTTCACATTCCTCACGGTGGCCCCCATGACTCCGCCTTAGTGCCACTCCATGTTCTGTGCCTCTTTGTTGGAGTAATAGTTGCTATAGCTCCTAAGACATGGACCGAGGCTGAGCTTTCTGCACAGCGGGAAGTCGGGTAGAAAGTCAGTGGGAGAAATCCCAGCGGGACTGGCTTCCTCGTTATTCCATGTCTCCCTGATAAAGGTGGCCCGCCAAGAAAGTGCAAGGACATCCCAGAGGATGGCTGACAGACCAGAGAATACGCTGCAGTTTCTGAAGAGGCACAGACCAACTGTGACCAAGAGGGAGCTACAGAAGTTTTCCTGCTCCTTCTGTGGGTGGTAATGCTACTGAGACTGTGCCATCTGCCCCGGAAAACAAAACAAAACAAAAACAAAATACAAAAAACAAACAAAAAATGTAAGGAAGAACTATAGCGGGAAAAAATCAACAAAAACTGCACACACTACTGCCCTTGCTAGCGTATAAATTGATGGGGAGAGTTGAAAATGAAGGATAAGATGATGGTATTGGTGGTGAACAGCTCTTCCTGGAACCCAAAAACTTCAAGCCTGGGGAACAAATCTAACAAGGAGAAGGAAGAGATGAAGGAAGAAATGATAGCGAAGGGACCGAGCAGGGGAGAAGTGGTAAAGTGGCGCCCAGTCTACCAGGGCGCGCAAGCCTGTGTTAGTCCGAGAATTAAGAAGAAAGAGAATTCAGCCGGGACCTCGGACTGATCCCAGGCTTGTGTGAATTCACTGAGCTTCACATGGTTTTTCAAAGACAGGAGGGGATCCGTGGAGAGAGGTAACTAGGCTAGGATGCAAAATGGGCTTGTGAAATGCTAAAGCAATCAATAAGAGGTGAGAAAAAGAAACAACAAGAAAAGGGTACTGGCTGGGTTTCTCAAGAAGCCTATGGAGCAAGATAGGTGTGAAGCTGGGGTTTCTAGGGAGAAAACTGCCAGAAACTCAAAGGGCTGTGATTCCCAGCCTTTGGAAAGCTTCAAGGCCCAGTAGAGATCACCAAAGGAACAAATGGGCCTTACTGTGATCCCCAGTGTGTCCGCTGTCATGGAGGAAGGAGCTCTGTGGGTGGGAACCACAACAGCCCCTTAAAAGAGTAGCCAGTGCAACCTGAGAGGAGGACCATGCAGAGTAACAGGAGGCCACACTTACAACTGCAGATTTATTGGTCCCCTATGAATGTGCTGGGTATTAGAACTTAGGTGGATGCTAGACCCAGGTGACTACCAGGAGCATCGAGGGTGATGGGCCCCAGCTAGTGGATACAGCGGTGGAATGGTGCATGCAAATAAATAAGCAAATTACTTTTTTTAAAATTGAACTTCACCTAGGCGTACACAAGTTTTTCCCCCAGAGTATTCCATTCTCATTTCTGCACTGGTAGTAGAGATTGCATGCTCAGCTCTGGGCCCTTCCAGGAGCCAGATACGATCAATAAAGAGACAGTAAGTAGGGAGCCTGTGAGGGCCCCAGCAGATATAAACATGACCTTTCCTTTTGACCCTGACTAGGCAGCCTTGCCTAGCCTCCTGAGGGTGGAGTGATGCTGGGAAGCCCCTTGGTACTACTCTGGAAGGAGAAAGGCAAACATCTCTTGGAGATTGCGGCGTGCTGGCTAAAGCAGAACCTCTCAAAGGTACCACTGTAGCCAACATTTTCTGAGAAAACAACTGACAACGGTGATGGGCTATTCTGCGTGCTGTACTGGGCCTAGCCAACAGTTTCCTTTAGTATCCCCTCTTAGTGGTTGACTCCTGACTCCCGGCACTCGCTCGGAACATGGAGGTAGATCAGAGAGCCTCTCACCCTCTCCGTAGACAGCATGCTGCTGACCTCCAAGTCTTTTGCAGACTTAGAAAGGCATCTGAAAGATGTGCAAAGGCACCTGAAGGAGAGAGGGTGGGAACTCAGCTCGCACAGGGCCAAAGGTCAGACACAGTGAAATTCTCAGGAGCGTCATGGTTTAGTGAGATGGCGAGGGAGACAGTCCTACACAGCTATCCCAGTAGATAGGAAAATAACGCTGGAAGAGCTCAAACGAAGGTACCCAGAGTGGGTCCCCAAAAGCCATAAAGTCCTGGTGTCAGGGTAGGTCCCCCACCCCCCACCATAATCTGTTGACCAGCAAAGCCCTGCCGCAGGCCCTGCAAACCACAGAGGCTCCTGCTGTTGGCCACGTGCGAGAACTAGATGGTAAATCTCTACTGTCGAAGACACATGTGTGTTTTATCTCCAGGACATGGAGAAATCAGAATGGGACTCTGCTAGACAATACCTTCCTACTGATCAGCCTTCACGAGGCCAGAAGGCACCATGCAGGCTGCTAGAGGTGGGAGATGATCGCCAGCAGCCTTGCTGGGCTATTAGACTCTGTACACTATGGTACCAAAGTGACAGGCAGGATGTACTCACTGATGCAATAGCGCCACAATTGTTACAACAACAACAACAACAACAACAAACACCTTTCCCATTGGGTTTAAGGCCATTATATGTGGCATGTAATTCAGGGTTGGGAAAGTCATGGACCCCAACGGGAAGCAGCAAATGCTATCGTTTTACCGAATAGATGTATTATGTCTGTCAAATTGGTTTCTACACATTGTATGTATACCCACTGCATGACTGCCACTGTGAGCCACTTGGCCATGGAAGGAAATCCTTTTCGGTCAGAAGCGCACCACAGAGATTCATAACCTGTCAAGTCCCTGAGGCTTAGTGACCCTTGCTATATAATAGCCTCGCACTCAGCCACAGATGGAAGAAAATAATCACATATCTGTATCATCCCGGTAAGGCTTGGAGAACATTGCTGGAGGGGTGAGTGGGAATAACGGAAAAGCTGAAGGAAGAGGAGGAACATTACAGAATGCCTCCCTCTGAGGAACGCTCCAGAACACCTTCCTCTGAGGCACATTACAGAACACATTCCTCTGAACACAACAACCATTACCATATCATTAGGGCGGTTCTGACTACCCAGACAGATCCACGAGAGTGGGCCTGTTGGCATCCCTCATGGAGGGATGGGTTGGAGAAGGTCATTAGACCCTCTCCTGAGATTTCAGCCGCTCTCTCTTGTAGCTCCCTGCTGGCTGTATGTCATCCTCCCCCAGCTTCATATGGGCTAGAGTATACAGGGTATGGGAGTTACTTTAGGGGACCTCATCTACACAGCTCCAGAGAAATCAGCATTCATGATGGGGTGAGACTTTTCAGTAGTGACCCAAAGCTACTTTGGGGTCACCCATGCTCCTGTAAGTAAGCCAAATAAACTCTTGGTCACCAGGCTCGGCTTGGGTGGGATGGGCCTGCCGCCGGTGCCCTATGTGACTGAGCAGACATTTGTTTACTCCACCCCAGGAAGATTCATGCAAGTACTCCGCTCTCCATGAAAGATTTGTCTCACAGAAGCTCAAATTCTAGGAAGCTCAACATTCCTGAGAAGGAAATGGAATCTTCAACGTATTTCTTTTTTTATCTCCAAAAAGCATAGCAAAAATAATTCTGTGGTGAGACCAAGTCTTTTTCTCTAAAGATCCATTATTTTCTCAGAGGAGAATATTAGGGGCCCTTGCCAGGAATATGAACAGAGTGGGCTAAGCCTGTGTTTGGCTCCAGAGAGCAGAGCAAGAACCTAACTCAGGTACTCAGGTACATGCGTGGTCCGTATCTCCCACCCTTGGCCTGGATCTGAAGAGAGAAGCCTTTGTCCCTGCAGTGGGCAATGACAAAGACATAAGGTCTCCGCTCAGCCTGCCCTGTATGTTTAGGTGACCAAAATAGGTTGGAGAGGGTGATGAGGCCAGGGTTCCCAGTCTAGCTAGAGGGGCCTCCATGGGGTTACTGTGACCAGATTTATCTGGACCTCGGGTTTCTCTTGTGTAAAACAGAGAAAGAAGCACCTGCTAAGTCAGGTGGGAAGGATGACAACCTGACCATCTTCTGCTTCCCTTTGCTTGATTCAAAAGGAGCTTTGGAAAGAAAGCGCAGCCTAACGCTGAGGGACTTCTCTCCAGAGGCCACCTGGTAAACCAGCGGAAGCAAACAGCAGCCGGGAGAGCGAGCGACAAACAGCAGCCGGGAGAGCGAGCGAGCAAGCGAGCGAGCGAGCCAGCCGAGTCTGACCCCACCCTCCACCTCTTCCCCATTCCATCATTTTCTTTATGGTTCACGGCTCAGAGAAAATTCTGTGTCTGTTGTGAGGGCGACTGGAGGCCCTAGGGGGAGCCAAGGAGGGAGAGCCACTCCTGT
Source organism: Ellobius talpinus (assembly GCA_001685095.1). NCBI lineage: Eukaryota > Metazoa > Chordata > Mammalia > Rodentia > Cricetidae > Ellobius > Ellobius talpinus. The sequence continues at coordinate 14,925 of LOJH01026766.1, forward strand.
CTGATGGAAAGGGGTCAGGAGGCAGAGCTGCTCCCTCCAGCTCCCCTTCCTGTTTCCACCCAGGACTACCCCGACCAGCACTCACCAGGGAGTTGGGGGACTCACAGCGGATGGTGGCAGAATTCATGGCAACCCAAGGGCGCTCTCCTTCTGTCTTCCCCTCGAGAAACAAAACAGGGAACACCAGGAAGGGAGACAGAGCTCCAAGAGAGGAGGATTAAGTAGTGCCTGACTCAGAGGGCGGGCACTGGCACTGAGGGAGGTACCTGCGGAATCTACCCTTAGTCTGATGTGTGTGTGTATGTGTGTGTGTGTAGTTGGTGCCCCTCCAGCCTCCTGTGGTGGAGACCAAGAAGCCTCCAGCTGTGGAAACCGCTTCGTGGTTTGATGGGTTTTCGCGGACTCAAGAATAATTCCCAGAGCACCAAGGAAACAGGGTGTGACTTGAGAACTGTTTCCGACAGGAGCAAGGTTACAGGTAAGCTTTGGTCTTCCAACCTGAAAACTGACTGAGATAGGATAGAACTCCCTGAAAAGGTGACACACCCAATAGGGTTGATGCGTGAGGGAAATGATTAACGAAAGAGGGACATTGCTTGTTCTGGGCACCCTGCCACTAAAGCTCATGAGTGGAAACCACGGCCTGCAGCAGTGGTTCTCAACCTGTGGGTCGCGACCCCTCTGAGGGTCAAATGACCTTTTCACGAGGGTCACCTAACACCACCCAAAACACAGATATTCATATTATGATTCATCAAAGTAGCAAAATCACAATTATGAAGTAGCAACAAAAATAATTTTATGGTTGGGGATTAAAAGGTCGCAGCATTAGGAAGGTTGAGAACCACTGATCTAGAGGGCCAATAAGAACCTGAAGAAACAGCACTTCAGCCCTTAGCTTAGCTAGCGATGAACAGTTTTCAGAGGAGACCAGGATTGCAGAGCGTAGTGATAGGGGAGCTGGCCTGTTTTTCGTCCTGCCCGGCTCCCGCACAGCTAGCTTAGCCCTGGAAATAATAACACGGAAACTGTATTCATTTAAACACCGCCTGGCCCATTATTTCTAGCCTCTTATTGGCTAACTCTTACATATTTGTTTAACCCATTTCTATTAATCCTTGATGCCACTCGACTGTGGCTTACCGGGATGAGTCTAACGAGTGTCCGTCTGTCTCAGGCAGGAGNCTGACCTATCAGGCCAAGCAGTTTTCTTTATTAATTAACCAATGGAAGCAACAGCAGAGCTGCTCTCCTCCTGCACAGGGAACTTGAAGGACATCTCCAAAAACTTGCTCCCTCCCATCCCCATGAAAGCCGAGTCTAGCAAGCAGAAGTTACTCATGGTGGTAGGATATTCTGAGACAGATGGCACTGACTCCCACCATTCAGAACGTCCATGGGAGCTGGTCCAAGAGCAAGGTGTGGATGAGGAGAGAGGATCAATCGGACTTGAGCTATGGCAGAAAACCCAAAATCAAAAAATTGTTCCTTTGCCTTGTATGTATGTGCATATGTTGTGCCTACGTCCTGAGACCCCCCAAGAAGACCACCACGGAGCCACACACTCTCAAATGAAAAAGCAAGGTTCCGTTTATTATGTACGGGCTAGCAGGGGTCCTCTGTCTCACAGTCTGACACAACAACAGATGGAGGGAGAAGGACCCCGCCTATTATCGTAAGGGGTTTATAAAGACAAAAACCACAAAGCAGTCACAAGATTACAGTCTCAAAATACAAAATTATTTATCCTATATCATAATTGGCTAAAGGTTAGGCAAAGCTTGGCTGTTAGTCTCTGATAGGCTGTTATTGCCTAGGGGAGTTTGTTCACCCATAGCAACTGTCTCCTGGTCATGTCCTTAGGACATCTGCTGCCCCTTTGCTAACCACAAGGGCTGCTTGGAAGCTTATTTGATTGGTCCCTTGTTACTCAACCGAGAGGGGAAGTTAGGTGGTCAGCATTTTGTCAGCAGTTTTGTGGAGCTTGGGTTTTTCCTATTAGCCAATACTTCCCTAGAAGGGGTCTAGCAACCCCCGGTTTTTCTCAGGAGTGAGGGTGAAGTTCAAAGTTCCACAAGGTCCCAGCACCAAAATGGAATCTTCCGGCCTCACAAGTATGTGTATGCGTGTTTGCATGTGTGAGGTGTGCGTGTGTGTGTGTGTGTGTGTGTGTGTGTGTGTGTGTGAAAGCCAGAGATGGGCGTCAGGTACCGTTCTCCATCGCTCTTCATCTCATTTCATGAGGCAGGGTCTCTCACTTGAGGCCAGGGGTGGCCCATTTTGTTAGTCTAGCTAGCCAGCTTGCTCTGGGGAATGTCTTATCTACCACTCTCGAGCACTGAGATTACAGGTGAGCCACTGCACACACCCAGCATTTATGTGGATGCTGGCGACCTGAACTTTAATCTCATACTTGCACGCCAAGTGCTTTTCCCACTGAGGCAAACCCAGCCCTCTTAGTTCTAACTGTTTCATCGTAAATAGAAGCAACTTGTATAACTAAGAGCTTAAACTGCTTCTTTTCTGCAGATATCAGCTTTGTTTGCTCTGTTCTGGGACCACACACACACACACACACACACACACACACACAAAGGCACACACAGAAAGAGAGAGAGGCACACACACATACTCTATTTTTTGTTACCTCATTCTTGCAGAACACTGACATTTGTCCAGAGCATCTTAACAGAAATGGTCACAATAGGCGATTTGCCAATCATTTTGCATAACTAACTGCTTCTGCCAACCCTTTCGGCTCATCCCCAGCTCCACAGTACAGTCCTGAGAGGTAGAAATCTATGAAAACCAGAGGGCTATAAAGGAAGTGAGGCCCAGAAAAGAAAGACGCCTACCTCCTCCATTCTCGCCCTCTTGGTGGATGACACCCACATCTACCAAGTGACCCCAGCCCTCAACCTGAGTCCATCCAGGGCAGCATCCTTGGTCTCCCAAATCCTAGCAAATTCACCTCCTAAATATTTCTCATGTGAGTCCAATAATCTTCAATGATAGGAACTACACTAACCTCATCCAAGCCTCCTTTTGGGCCCCTCTTCCTACTCTACATCAATTTCCTTGGATATCACATCATAGCCTTCTTTCCTTCTTAGACACCATCTGGGTATGGTCTTACAACAAAGGTTAGTCATGTTTTCCCTTAGACAAAGTAACAACAAAAGCCTTACGTACTCCCCTGAACCACAAGGATGTAATGAAACAGACAAACAACAAAAGCCTTCTGTACTCCCCTGAACCACAAGGATGAAATGAAACTACTAGTCATACAGTCTATGACTGTGTTTCCTGATTTCTCTAAGCCTGTTGCTCATCACTTCCTGTAACTGCACCTGGGTCTGGCT
>LOJH01026768.1:6574-17652 GCA_001685095.1 Ellobius talpinus
CAGGACAGGCTCCAAAGCTACAGAGAAACCCTGTCTTGAAAAACCAAGAAAAAAAAAGATTTTAGTCTTGTCTCTTCAGTAGCACACTAATGTAGCACACACAAAGCCCTGGGTTAGTTGGGACACCACATAAACCTGGTACATTGGTCCACGCCTGTAATCCCAGCACTCAAGAGGTCAGGGCAAGAGAAGCAGACACTCAGGGTCATTCTTGACTCCAAAGCTGGTTGAAGGCCAGCCTCCAAACCAAACCAAGCCAAACCTGCTCTGTAGCTGGGAGGTAACTCAGTGGGAGAGCAGTTACTTTGCTTATGGAAGCCCCAAGGTTCCAATCCAGTGAAAACAAAACCGCAAACAGTATTGCTTCCTTTCCAGTCTTAATGTCAATATTACTCCTTAGAGGGTTTCTTTGCCCCTGGGTCCCACAACCCGAATACTGGTCTCTCCTCTAACAGCAGGGGGTGGAATAGGGTTCCTCTCACTGAGCAGAGAGATTGCCTTGTTTAGTGGCTAAAGGAGTGGATGGTGGAGCTGGGGGAGATGGCTCAGTGGGAAGGAGCACTTGTTCTTGAGGATGACCCAGGTGTGGTGCCCAGAACCCACTTGGCGGCTCACAATTATCTGTAACTCAAGTTCCAGTGAATGTGATGCCCTCTTCAGGCCCCCCACAGGCACCAGGCATGCACATGATACTCGGACAAACACTCAAACACACCAAATAAAAATAAACAACATTTAAAAAAAGGCAGGGGGAGGTGGCTGGGCGGTGGTGGCACACACCTTTAATCCCAGCACTCCAGAGGCAGAGGCAGGCGGATCTCTGTAAATGCAAGGCCAGCCTGGTCTACAGAGTGAGTTCTAGGGCAGCAGGGCTCCACAGACACATACACATACACACAAACACACACACACACAAAACCAAAAACAACAACAAACAAGACAAAAAAGGAATGGCTGGGTATTGTGGCATATACCTTTAATCCCAGCACTTGGGAGGCAGAGACAGGCAGATCTTTGCAAGTTCAAAGCTAGCCTAGTCTACATAGGGAGTTCTAGGACGGCCAGAGCTACATAGAGAAACCACACCTGAGAATTTAAAGAAAAGGCGCATAGATGGCTTTTCTTAGAACTGGCTAAGTCATGGGAATAAAGACAGAGTATCAGGGAACTCCAGTTCCCTGAGTTTGGCTTTTGCTTCTCTAAAACAGGGATGATGATTCTTTCTCTTTTCCAGTCACTCCCAACATGCTCAGGTTGCAGTCGCTTACACTGCTACCCTTATTTAGTGCCTCCGGGGAACGTGGTCCAAGTTAGAACTGCTAAGGATCTGTTAGATGAATGTGAAGAGCGGGGTGGAGAGAAGCAGAGATGGCATGAGGACCTGGAGGAGAGTGGGAGCTCTAACTGAGGAGAGTGAGGGCCGCTTCCTACAGGAACCTCCACCAATTCCAGGAAGCTGAGGAAGCCAGCCTGGTAAGATGGCAACAGCACATACCCACACCCATCTTCTGTGTGAAAAGGCCCGGTATTTGCCTGAGTGGCTGTCTATCCCTGAGCAACCAACCTCTTAGTGCCAAGAGGCCAGTTTCCCTTCGACTCCATTTTCGGGATGTTCCTAGGCACACAGCTGTGCCATCTCCTCAGGCTGGCTGCTCACTGAGGATAGACTGGTCACCCAGTGGCTCTTCTATCAAGTCAGCATCCCCCCAGATTAGGGGAAGGGTACCTCCTTGTGGATAAACTGCCCCCCTACCAGTGGCTCTACCAGGACCTACCTAGGCAACCCTCCAGGGAGGATGCTGTTCATCCATTCTACAGATGCAGGTAGTCACTGCCCAGCTCTGTTCAGTGGTCAGGGGGACAAGCAGAAGCCCCATCAGGCCAGGCTCTGGGTTCAAATCTTCCCCCAGACACTTCAAGCTGGGTCACTTTAGGGAGAGTCTGTCCCCTCTCTGAGCTTCACTTTTCTCAATAGTTAAAATAAAAAATAAATAAATAAAAATAGGGCTGGTGAGGTGGCTCAATGGTTAAGAGCACTGACTGCTCCTCCAGAGGACCCGGGTTCAACTCCCAGCACCCACATGGTAGCTCGCAGCTGTCTGTAACTCCAGTTCCAGAGAATCTGACATCATTATACCAATGCACATGAAATAAAGTTAAAGTTTTTTTAAAAAAATAAATAAAAATTAAAATTAAAAAACAACAATTGGGCTGGTGATCTCACAACAGTTAAAAAAAATTTAAAAAAATTGGGCTGCTGATCTATTTCAGTGGCGGACCGCTGTCTAGTAGGCACCACAAAATAAACTTAAAATATAGATAATGATAACAATAATCAAGAGGGAAAATGCCAGATAAATGTGACTGTGAATCATTGGTAAAGACCTTGGAGAGAAAAAGGGCCACAATGAAGTGTGGCGCCCTCCTGGTCATCATTAGTCTTCCAGAGCCAGGTGTGACGACGACACATAGCTGGAATCCCAGCACTAGGAGGATCAAAAACTCAAGGTACCTGGCAGCAAGGTTATTTGAAACCGACCTGGGGTACTGGAGACCCTACCCTGTCTCTAAAAGAAAACGAAACGAAGCAGAATAGCACCCCAGGAAAGGAGACCGGAAGGGGTTAAGAGACCCTACCTCCTAGCCAGGAGCCAATCAGGGCTGGCGGGGCGGAGTCAGGCTGCAGCTAGGAAAGCGATCCGGACGGACCAGGACCAGATGCTTACTGGCGTGGGACCTGGAGCTGCCGGCAGCGCTTGTGGGGCTGGAGCAGGATCGAAGCGTAGGTCTTGGCCTCTGCCGTGTGACAGCTCCCTTGCCCTGTGACAGCTCTCAGCTGGAGGATGCAGGGGAGCTGCCCGGGTTAGGGGCCACAGCAGAGGGGAAGAACAGAATCCCGAATCCTCTCATTCCCCCAGGCAGCAGGCATGGGCTGCACCCAGACTCTAACTTCAGCTGGCCCTGGTGGCCCACATGGGCATAAGATCTATTTTTAGCTCTGCCACAGAAGGGCAGCCACCAAGCTACAGGGGTAGCCAGGGTTTCTCAAAGGCTGTTGGGGCAGAGGCAGGAGTGGGAGAGACCAGCCCTGCTTCCTTCCACATCACCGTTGGCCACCCCACAGCCACCCACCCCCATGAGACCAGACTAGTTCTCCGTGGTCTGGCTGTCTGCCTCTGGGTCAAGGGTAAGGTCAGGGAGTGCAGTCCCCAGGGCAGATGGACACGGTCTTGTGGCCTGGACAAGGGTTGCATCAGTCCAAGCAGTGGCTCAGGGCAGAGGTCCCTGATGAGAGGGTAAAAGCTGGCTAGGCTGTGGGAAGGCCTGTTCAGAAAGCCCGGGCCTCCCACAAGGGGTCATTCCCACAGGTGGCCAATAATGCTGTTTGAACCTAGGCAGGGAGCCCGCCCTCAGTGAGCCTCAGTCTCCCCATCTGTGCAGTGAGGGTGCTGGACCAGAACGCTGATTCCCAGACCCTCTCTCCTGCCCTGGGGTCCTCACCTTCCCCATTTGCTACAGAAGTTCCTAACTTCCTTCTAGCGCCTGCTGTGGGTGGCCACATGCCCCTGTGGAGAAGAAAGTCCTTCTGGCTGGCACTGTCAGTCTTCTGGCTCCTCCTCATCCTCCTGGGACTCTTCCCGCTTCGCCTGGCAGTGCCACCCAGGCCGCTTCCAGGGCACTCCCAAGGCTGGCCCCGTTGGCTGGATGCTGCCTTCCTCCGGAGTTTCTTCCAGTCTGAGGCACTCCCAGAAGATGCCCCGCAGCTTCGTCAAGCCCCTCGGGGGAGCAGCTGCACCTGGGGAGCCTGCTTCGAAACCTCCAAATGTAAGGGAAATCTCCTCAAGATCTTTGTGCACACTCCAGCTGGACCAACCGCTGAGGCTCATCGCAGGATCCTGGACTCCTTGGAAGGCTCCCGATACTATGCACTTAGCCCAGCAGAAGCTTGCCTCCACCTCTTCCTCCCCAGCCAGGACCATAGAGGAGCGTGCGGGCCCCTACCTCCGTACTGGAATGGGGGCCGGAACCATCTGGTCCTCAGTCTGTACCCAGCTCCCTGCACCAGGCTGGGACAGGCGATGGTAGCTGAGGCCAGCCCCTCCTCGGACATCTTCCGACCAGGCTTCGATGTGGCGCTCCCCTATCTTCCTGAAGCTCACCCATTGCGAGGTGAGGTCCCTGGTCAGCTGCGGCAGCATAGTCCCCAGCCTGGGGCCACCTTACTGGCAGTAGCAGAGGAGAAGGGCGGTTGGCGCATCCATGCCTCGGCCTGCCCTTGGGACAGGCACTGTGAACAAGACCCTGGACCCCAGCAGTAAGTAAACGTACCCTTGGGGAGCTGAATGGGAGGTGGCTGCGATAGGAGCAAGTCCAGAGGACGGAGCAAAGGACAAGAGTGAAATCCTGTCCAAGGGAGCTAGTCCTGACCAGTCTCAGCTGCAACAGGCGAGATGGGGTTAAGATAGCACAGTGGACTTCCGCCAAAATGATTTGTCTTAAAGGGATGGAAAGGTGGGTTTTAGAATTCTCCCTTGGAGAGTCTTAGACACCTAACATGGCTTACTCCTACTCCCCCTCCCCCATTCCTGTTACCCCGTCCCTCCTACTCTTAATGTTTTATGTAACAGACATTTATCTGTCACTTACTTGGTGTAAGTACTTCCAAAAACAATGGTTGCAGACGGGGAAGGGAGACCAGTCATATGTTTTTTGCCATACAAACAGAAAGACAGGGGTTCATTCCCCACCCTACCCCGTAAAATGCCCGGTCCTGGGGAGGTGGAGACAGGAAGGTCCCTAGAGCCCCTGGCAGTGAGTTTAATTGAATGCATGGGTTTCAGGTTCATTGAGAGACCCTGCATTAAAAGATGGCTCGATGGGCAAAGGCACTTGCCACCAAGCCTGACCTGAGTTCAGTCCCCAAGCCCACAAGCTGGAAAGTGAGAACAGACTGGGAATTGTCCTCTGATGTCCACACACCACACCATCCTCTCCAAGGCACGGAGGCGCCCATGCACACAAATAAGTAGATAAGTGTACAAAAGATAAAGTGGAGAGTGATGGAAAGACACCCAACCTCCATCTCTGGCCTTCACACCTGTGTGCGCGCGCACGCACAGGCACGCACACACATGTAATACGTAATAATAATAGTGATATGTAGTCACTCTCACTAAAGTATGTAAAGATGATATAGGCTCGGTAACTTAACCTGTGGCCACGGGACCAGAGTGAGCACAGCCAATATTTGAATCCAGAATTGTCTGTCTCCAGAGCCTTCAATATGACAGTTCTGTGTTTTAAGCAAGAGTTATGATCACTCACTCCTGTCAAAGGCCTCAGGGGAGCCACAGAGACTGGTAACTGGTCCCAGCTGGAATCTGCTCTTGTGTCTAATTTTGGAGATTAATCTCTCAAGGAAATAACAACCTTTGATTTTAGAAAGGTGACTTAGGTCAGATCGAAAGAACTTCCTACCGGTGAGAATGCCTGCATAGGCATAAGGGCCTGGAGAGCTTGGGTAGACAGCCCTCCGCCTGTGCTGGTCGGCGGGGCACACATCCTAATTACTAAGTGACCTAAGCCTGTCACCCTAATTAGTGAACCTTTAAGTCTCCAGAAAGCCATCAACTCCAACTTCTAAAGTTGCCCAGGCTGTGGGCCCAGGCCTCCCTCTCCATCACCCCAGGGCAGGCCTGAGTTAGAGTCCTCAGGTGTCTTTGGTGTCTCTGTTTGGTCTCCTCCTGTGGTCTCCCTCCCTACCCTCCAGTTGGGCTATTCTGAGCTCACCTTCCCCCAGGACTCCTTCCCCTGGCCAAGCTCCAGTGCTGCCTCTGCTTGAGGCACTGTACTCTGAAGGGAAAGGAATCCTGGAGGCACTTGGAAGACCTCCTGGAAGCCTGCCCTGTCATTCCCAGGGCCAGCCCTTCTTGGAGAACAAGAGAATTTGGGGATCCTCAGGCCCAGAGCCTCCCAGAAACTCTCCTGTGGTGACAAGTTTCCTGTGTCAGGGTCACTGTGCCCTCTCTTTGCCCACTGTGCCCTCACTGGCTCTGTTTGCTCACCAGAAGGCCCTCTCTGGGCTAACTAGTTATGACTGTATGTGCTTAGGGAAACTGTTCTGGTGTAGGATGGGCTGCCTGTAGATATGTGTGTGGTTGTTGCTGTTGTTTTGCCCTGACCTACTTGGAAGGTTCAGGGTAGACCCCGCTGGCCTTGAGCACACGATATTTCTGATGACTTTGCCTCCTGAGTGTGGATACTGGGACTGCAGATGTGTGGCCACCCTGCTCTGGGAAGCCTTTTCCACAATGAGTCTATTCCCAAGATCTGGTGTGTGGCAGTCATTCATTGTCCTCAGTTTCTCAGAAGGACCTGGCAGCTGCCTAGGGACACAGTGAGAGAGGGACACCAGCCTCAGAGGACAACCCGAATAAGCAAGCACTGGCCAGAGAAAGAGGCACTGCAGTCCCTGCCACTGTCCCGCATTCCCTGGCTGGCAGGCAGGTGGTGGTGGTGGTGGCTGCCCAGGGGACTGAGCTGTACCCACCTTCCTCCTGAGGGCTGATTCTCCCAGCATCCCCCACAGGAGATAAGAGTCTCAGGGCACAAGAAACAGACTCAGGGAGTTGTGTGTGGGGAGTACCAGGGGCTCTCTGCTCCCCAGGTCCCCTCACTTTTCTGATCAAGCACTCTGCAGTGGGGTTGGGATTCAGAACTGTACTTTCTGCCCCCATGCCAGTGTTTTTCCACCTTGGTTGAACAGTCTCCTGTTGCTTTGGAATAAGGGCCCGCCCACTGAAATTGTAATTTCTTTATTTTTATGAATAGGTGATTCATTCACAGTACGAAGAATGCCAGGGGTACAAAGGGGTACACATTCAAACGTCCCCCTCCCACCTGGCTCGACCACCCAGGTTTCCTTTCTGGAGCCGAGTGCTGGTTCCATCATCTTGTGTGTTTTCCTTTTCTGGGGAGCCCTGTACACCCAGGGTGTATGTAGGTACTCCCGTGTACCTCTTTTCTGTTTGTTCTCCTGTAGCCCAGGCTGGAGAACTTTGAGCTCACTGCGTGGATGAAGATTTTTTGAATGCTTAATCTTTCCTGTCTCCACCACCCACATACTGAGATGATAGATGTGTACTGCCATGCCCAGCCTCGTCTTCATTTTTAAAATTCTGTACATGACTGTGCATACATGCACGCTAGCTCACGTGCATGTGGCCACACATGTGGGCACATGCATGTGGAGGCCCGAAGTTGATGGCTATCTTCCCAATCTTCTCAATTATTCTCTACCTTATACACGGAGGCAGAGCCCCTCTCTTGAACCCAGAGCTCGCCAGTTCACCGAGTCCAGCTAGCTGGCTTGCTCGTAGGCTCCCGTCTCCATACCTTATGTTGAGATTGCAAGTGGACGGCCACGCCTCCTCAGTATTTCGCTGGGTGTTACAGTATTTCGCTGGGTGTTACGGGATCTAAAGTCTGGTCTCTTAAAGTTTGTTTATTGTTTTTATGTGTATGTGTCCTTGCATGCATTTATTGTACCATATGTATGCAAGATACTCTAAGAGATCAGAAGAGGCCAGATGATGGTGGTACACACCTTTAATCCCAGCACTCGGGAGGCAGAGGCAGACGGCTTTCTATGAGTTCTAGGACAGCCAGAGCCACATAGTGAGACCCTGTCTCAAAATATCAAAAAAAGAGGGGGGCAGGGAGAGAGACAGAGAGCATTGGATTCCTTAAAACTGGAGAAACTACTGTTACGGATGTTTGTGAGCTGCCATGTGGGGCCTTTGCAGGAGCAAGAGGTGCCCTTAACTGCTGAGCCAGCTCTGCAGCCTCTAAACTGAGGTCTCTTGTGCAGCATTTCACTTGTTGAGCTGTGATCCCATCCCCCTCCCCATTAAAAAAAGTTTAGTTTTGTGTGTGTGTGTGTGTGTATGTGTGTGTGTCTGTCTGTCTGTCTGTCTGTCTGTCAGAGGACAAGGTCCATCTTTACATGGGCTCCAGGAGTCAAACTCTTCACCCATCTTCCCATCGTTAATGTGAATTGAGTGGATGTTTCCGTGCCCTGCTCCGAAAATGCTTTGATATATAACATTATTTTTTATATATTAACCCAGTACTTAAATATAATTTGAGTATTTTCCTCCATGGTAGAAGTGACTGCAAAACCCTAGGAACCATGGAAGCCACACTATGGCTCTGCCGTGGACAGGCTCTGGTGAACCCCATGGCTATGGGCAGAACCGTGCCATTCACCATGGGCTCTGAAGCCCTAGGCTATGGCGCATAACGTAAACAGTAGAATAGCCTCAGACTTCTTGGTGGTCAGCAGAGAGAGCACAAGTTCCCTCTCTGACTGTCCTCCGAGCCCCACACAGATGTTCATTCCGCCTCCACCTCCACACACGGGGAATGCACCGTCTCCCAGGGGCCCCTCCTGGCAACCGCCAGCACCCTCCACCCCTGTGCTCTGCTAACTCAGCTCTGTCAGGGAGGCAGGTGACCAGTGGTACAGTGTTAGGCCAGGGGAGGCTATAGTGCAGTGATTCTCAACCTGTGGGTCTCGACCCCTTTCACAGGGGCCACCTAAGACCATCGGAAAACACAGATATTTACATTAGGATTCACACACTAGCAAAATTACAGTTATGAAGTAGCAGCGAAAATATTTCTGTGGTGGGGGTCACGTGAGGACCCGCATTAGGGGCCACAGCATGGGACAGCTGAGAACCACTGCTGTAGTCTGTTCTACTTCAGAACCAAGTGCATCTTTGGGCCTCAGTTTCCTCGCCTGTCAGATAGGATAGGATGGCGGTCTGTTCCATCTCAGGGAGTGGCTGTGAGAATGATCTTTGTACATCAAAGCACTTAGAACAGGAGTGGTGGTTTGCTGGGCTATGGAGGAGGGCTTCCTGGAGAAGGTGACACTGAGCCAGGTCTTTGCTACAGAGCAGAAGGAACTCCCCGTGTGGGGCAGGGAGGGCACTCGGGGCGAGGGGAGAGGGCATAAGATGGAAGGGAGCTAGAAGCCAAGTGGTACAGTCAATGCCAGTCAATGCAGTGGGCCCTTTTCCTCTCTGTGGGCTCCTTTTAGTTCCTTTTAGTTCACTGCGGGCGTGGGGAGCTGGGCTACGCGGCCAGAGCTATGATTTAATGTGACAAAGAGGTGATGTTTGTTTTGTGGTTTCTTCCAGAGGCCCCTGGTGGACCCCGAACCTATCCCGCATGATGGCTGAAATAGCCGGGGGTTGGGATTGGCACATCTTAGTTCTCACCGAAGTCCAGTCCCTCTCCTTGAGACTAAGTCTCCTTTACTGGAGCTGCCTAGTTCTGCTGGAGGACTAACTAGGAGCAGAGAGCAGCTGAGGAGGTCTTGGGTCGCCCCTTCATGCACTTCACTGAGCACTGTGTGCACCCATGGGTCCCCTCTGGCCCTTTCTTCCCCAGCTAGATTGTTATCATTGGTTCCCTAAACTGGCAGTTCCAGAGAGGTGGTTCTGAGGAGGCTGTGGCTTCTGGGCTCTCCCTCAGACTCACTAGCACAACCTGATCGTGGCTCTGGGGCTGGGGAAGGAGGAGGGGAAACAGAGGAGGCCTGTCCTCCAAGACAGGGTTGTGGGCTAGAGCTTCCTGTACGGTTCCAGGCTGGAGGCCCAGCCCACCTCAGTACAGAGAAGCCTTTCACGGCTAGGCCTCCAGTGCGGGTGGGCTGAGTGTGGAGGTCACTCGGGTGATATGGAGGACTGGATGAGGAGGTCACTCGGGTGACAGGGAGGGCTGGGCCAGAATGGAAGTGGAAGGAAGGACACTAGACCTAGAACCTCCCATTTTGTAAATGAAGGAACTGAGGTTCAAGGAAGAGGAGGGAGGTGTCTGAGGCCACCAAGGGCAGGCATGGTTTCTGAGTCCCCAGCAGCAGTGAGCGGAGGAGAGGCCAGGGCTAGGTCTCTGCCCCTGGTTACATCACTGTCAGTGTGTGGCTATCTGTCTGAGGACCCAGTGGGAGTCACCATCTTGTGACCGCGGGAGAGTCACTGCAAGGCCACTGGGGCCGCCAAGCACAGTGAAGGTAGCTGTCTTGGGTTCCCATGCCCAGAGCCCTTCCTGTACCTTCTCAGGACCCACCCAGGAGAAACACTACCCAATGCCACCTTCTGCCTCATTCCTGGCCACCGATCTGCTGCCTCCTGCTTCCTCCAAGCCCTTCAGGTACACCCCAACCTGAATATCCCCAGCCTTTGCACTTCTACCCTTGAGTTAGCAGGAATGCTGGGCACATGAGCATAGGAAGGGTCTCCCCAACCCCACAGAAATACTCTCCTCCTTACCCTTTCCCCCAACAGCAGGGACTGCTACCGTGAATTGGGGTGGTGGTGAGTCTGTGCAGGGAGGATCTGGGCTCCCCAGTGACTGCCCTGCCCCCCAGGCCGGCTGTATCCCTGTGCTCCTTAGCCCTCGCTGGGAGCTGCCTTTCTCCGAAGTCATCGACTGGACCAAGGCAGCCATCATTGCTGATGAGAGGCTCCCACTGCAGGTAGCTCAGGGTCTATACCTTGGTGGGGGGCACGTCAGGGGAGGGACCCCAGGAACCTGGCCCCCTTCGATCCCCGTTGCCTCCCTCAGGGGCTCCCATAGATACAGATGAAAGTGGAAACTCTGGCCTTGCTGAAAGTTTTGAGCCACTTTCAGCCTCAGTTTCCCCATCTCTACAATGGGATAGGTTAGATCAGGTGATCTCTGGAGCTCTGCTGAAAGGAAATGAATGAAGAGCCCGTATCTTTTCCATCTGATGAAACTGACTTTGCTTGGATATGAAGAATACATGGGAGCTGCCTTGAGGCGTCTGGGGAGTTAGGTGGAGGCCTGAAAGGCAGCAATGGCGATCCTATAATGGAGCCTGGTGGCCACACCTATAACCCCAACAGGATACATAACAAGGCAGGGAGATCAGGAATTCCAAGGTCCCCTTCAACTACATAGGAAGTTTGAGGCTAGCCTGGGATAGTGTCAAAAAGAAACAGATACATGAACATGCTTGGGCTTACACACACACACACACACACACA
>LOJH01026769.1:0-18285 GCA_001685095.1 Ellobius talpinus
GACCTGGATGGAGGGGGGAGGACCTTGGATTTCCCACAGGGCAGGGAACCCTTACTGCTTTTAGGAGAGGGAGGGGAAGGGGGAGAGGGGGAAGGAAATGGGAGGAGGGGAGGAGGTGGAAATTTGTAATAAAAAAGGCTTTTTGCTTTTTGCATTGAATTTGGTCTCTTGGTGGTCTTTGGGGGTCCAGACTCTGGGTGCAACATTTGGGGGCTTGTCTTGGATCCCCAAGTCCACCATGACCACTCTCCACTGAGTCTTGGGGTGCCAACCATCAGGTAACTTTCTGTTTTGGCTGGGCAAGCTCTGGTTTCTGTTTCTGGCTATTGGAGCTCCTTCTGTGAAGCCTGCTTAAGATCTAAGTGGACACACTGGCTGAACACAGGCTGGGGGACTGAGAGATGTCCCAGAACCCTGCTGGTGGATTAGGAGCCCCTTTTGTGGGGGCCTGAATCCCCCTAGTTCCTCTGGAGAGACTGAGTGGGTCGTAACCACAAACCAGTGTCTCATTTTCAGATATGTGCGTGGTCACCTATTTTGTTTGCTACTGTGTATTGTCTCTTGCTGTGTTTGCCCCTTTGTTTTGGTGGTTTGAGCACCCTAAAATCATGAGCCAAGCCTCCAGTCACCCCACCCTACTGAGACTGTTCCTTGACCACTTTAAGGATTTCAAGGACCGTGGATATCACGATGAATTGGACAGGTTAAGGTTAGGGTGCTTGAGAAACCTATCTGAATTAAAATTGTCCACCTTTCACACTAACTGGCTCCTGAAGGATTTATCTATTATAGGAAAAACCAAGGATGTCATCTATGGAAGACCTGGACACCCTGACCAAATTCCCTACATCTCCGTGTGGGAAGACATGGTCAAATATCCCCACCTGGATGAAGCCTATAGTCCAGATTCAACCACCAAAAGAGTCACAGGCTTTTACTCTGAAGGAAGATGGGGAACCCAAGAAGTCTGCCTCTTCTGCTCTCCTGGTTCTCCAAGGGGGGACAGAGAAATATCTTCTCCTCTCACCCCTACCCTATCCTACATCTTCTTCTCTGAACCCTCAGCAGGCACTCTCTTCCCCCCAGGGAGAAGCTGAAGCAATGGCCAGCCCACCATACACCTGTGCGCATGTTCTGTGCGAAGCTCCTAGATGTGGGCCAGACTCTACCACCTTACCCGTCTGGGCAGTGGGTTCATGGGATGATCAGGGAAATGAGACCTATCAGTATTGGCCGTTTGCTACAGATGACTTGCATAACTGGAAAAACAAGAACTCTCCCTTCTCAGACAACCCGAAGGGTCTCATTAACCTTCTAGACTGTCATTTTTACTCACCAGCCTGCTTGGGATGACTGCCAACAGCTATTGTAGATTCTGTTTACAGCAGAGGAAAAAGAAATGATTCTGGGGGAAGTCCAGCAATTGCTCCTGGGTCTGGATGGCAGCCCCACTACTAACCCAGCCTGCATTAATGAGGGCTTCCCGCTGATCAGACCTGAATGGGATTTCAATTCACATCAAGGTAGGGAGAACCTCAAAATATACTGCCAGACTCAACTGAGGGCCTCAAGGCTGCCGCAAGGTGACCCACAAATTTGACCAAGATTCATAGTGTACCACAGGAACCAACAGACTCACCAGCAGCCTTCCTGGAGGGGCTGATGGAAGCATTCAGAGCCTGTTCCCCAATAGATCCAGAGGTGACCGTTAACAAGTCAGGTGTGATTCTAGCCTTTGTGCATCAGGCCACTCCAGACATTAGAAAGAAAGCTGCAGAAAATAGATGGATTTGCAGGAAAGTCATTGTCCAAACTTCAGGAAGTAGCAGCTAAGGGATATAACAACAGAGAAACCCCAGAGGAAAGGCAGGCTAGGTTGAGAACTGAAGAGAATAAAAGGCAAGAAAACATAAGAGCTGCAGAGAATGAAAAATAGAGACGAGCTATGGTAGCTGCAGAGGACAGGTGGGCATGTGACATGCCCTGCATAGTCCTGACAGCCACGAATTCAGATCCAGAGGAGAAACGGAAGCAACTGTGGTATCCAGCCATGGGGGCAGGCCCCCTCTGCAGAGGGACCAATGTGTCTATTGTAAAGAACTAGGCCATTGGGCAGAAAAGTGCCCTAAGACAGAGGTGATGATGACAGAAGATGGAGGAGAGAGCGACTAAAGGGAGCAGGGTTCAGACCCCTCCCAAACCTGGGATGGCTTTAAAATTGAAAGGGAGACCTGTCCAGTTTGTGGTGGATATGGGGGCACAACACTCGGTTTTGACAGAACCTATGGGCTTTATAACCAAAATGAAGGCATGGGTACATGGAGCCACAGGCATGAACCAATACTTATGGACTATCCAAAGACAAGTAGACCTCAGCCTGGGTTGGGTATCCCACTCCTTCTTGGTCATACCTGTCTGCCCATTCTCCCTTTCTCCTGATCAAAAAGCCAAACTCTGATGACTACTGCCAAGTCCAGGACTTAAGAGACGTCAATCAGTGGGTCATTGACATCTACCCCATAGTGCCAAACCTGTATACCCTACTGAGTTCACCATAACCTAGCTTACAATGGTACAGTGTACTGGATTTAAAAGATGCTTCTTCAACTTGCCAATGGCCCCTCAGAGTCAGGCCTACTTTGCCTTTGAATGGCATGATCCTGAAAAAGGATTCAATGGACAGCTGACTTGGACTCAGCTGCCCCAGGGGATCAAAAACTCACCCACCAAGTTTGATGAGGCTTTCCAGGAGGACCTGGGAGCTTACTGGACCGAACACCCCAGAATTGCCCTTCTGCAGTATGTGGATGACCTCCTGATTGTGCTGCCACTGAAGACAGCTGCAAGGTAGAGACAAGGGACTTGCTTCAGACTCTGGAAACATTTGGCTATCAAGTCTCAGCCAAAAAGGCACAGATCTGCCCAGGAGAGGTGATGTACCTAGGCTATATTCTTAAGCGGGGGCTATCAGAGACTATATTAAAACTACCTGCCCCAACCACCTGAAGACAGGTTAAAGAGTTTCTGGGGTCAACTGGATTTTGCCACCTCTGGATCCCAGGCTTTGCTGAAATGGCCAAGCCCTTGTATGAAGTCTCTTGGGAAGGCCAGTCCTTTGATTAACAGATGAACAGGAGCAGACATTTGCCCAGATTAAAACAGCCCTTTTGTCAGCCCCAGCACTAGTACTCCTAGAC
Source organism: Ellobius talpinus (assembly GCA_001685095.1). Taxonomy (NCBI): domain Eukaryota; kingdom Metazoa; phylum Chordata; class Mammalia; order Rodentia; family Cricetidae; genus Ellobius; species Ellobius talpinus. Next base: position 3,198 of record LOJH01026769.1, read on the forward strand.
ATCACCAAACTCTCTTGCCTATACGTAGACAAAAAGAAAGGGGTGGCAAATGAGTTCTAACCCAGACACATGAGCCATGGTGAAGATCAAGGGCTTATCTCTGAAAAAGACCATACCCTATTGCCTCTGGATGGCCCCCATGCCTCATGATCATAGAGGACATTGCCTTGCTTGTCAAGCATGCAGACAAATTCACTCTGGGACAAGAACTAACTGTGATTTGCCTCATGCCATAGAAAGGGTCATCAAACAACCTACCGAGTGTTGATTGAGCAATGCATGGAAGACTCACTACTAGACTCTCTTCCTTAACCCTGCATGCATGTACTTCACCTCACTGGTAGCTTTAAACCCAGCCACCCTGATCCTTGACCTGGATCTGCATCAACTCATGACTGCTCTGAGATACTCAGCCAATATCCACAGGCATGGCTTGATCTGAGAGACCAGCTGATGCTAGATGCTGAATTCACCTGGTACACTGACAGGAGAAACTTCGTCGAGGATGGGAAAAGGTATGTGGGTTCAGTGGTGGTGACAGAGGTAGAGAATGTTTGTGTTGAGTCTTTGCCCCCAGGATCATCTGCCCATGTATATACAGGCAGCCGCTATGCCTTTGCCATGGCACATGTGCATAGTGCTACATAGCAAGAAAAGGGACTTCTGACAGCAGAGGGAAAGGCTGGCAAAAATAAACAAAAAATTCTAAACTTACTAGAGGCTCTGTGACTCCCTGCCAAGTTGGCAACCATTCACTGTCTGGGGCATCAAAAAGGAGACTCCCCGATTACCTAGGAAAATCAGCAGGCAGACAAGGCCACTAAGGTGGCCACAGAACAAGTAACCTCAATATTAACTATAAAACTGCCAGACTTAGGCCCCTGCGGGATACCAGATAAACCAGCATATTCTGAAGAGGATTTGGCCTTCATCCACAGCCTACCCAAAGCCTGGCAGCCCCAAAAGCCAGGAGTATGGTGGCAGACAGGAAGTGGGAGGCTAATCCTGCCCCAAAATGACAATGAACCTTGCTGGGACATATCTACCGAACTATTAACCTGGGTCCCAAAAAGACTGAATAATTGCTTAGGTGATCTCGTCTCAAGATATTTTGTCTCTGAGATAAGGTAGAACAGGTTGCCTCCAAGTGCCTGGCCTGTTGGCTGACCAACACCAAGTCAGCTGGAAGACAGCCTCAGATGGGGCCGAGCAGACACCACCCAGGTCTCACCGGGAGATGACTTCACGGGGGTAAAACCGGGAAAATACAGCTACAAATATCTACTAGCTTTTATAGATACCTTTTCAGGATGGGTAGAGACCTTCCCTACCAAGCACGAGATGGTGGTCAAGAAACTGCTACAAGACATCATCCCAAGGTATGGAACACCTGCTCTGCAAGGCTCAGACAATGGACCAGTGTTTGCTGCCCAGGTAACTCAGAACATAGCTAAGGCTTTGGGGGCAGATTGGAAATTACATTGTGCATACAAGCCCTAGAGTTCTGAGCAGGTAGAACAAATGAACCGGATGCTAAAAGAGGCCCTCACCAAATTAACCATGGAGACTGGTGGAGATGGAGTGGCTCTCCTTCATTTTGCCCTGTGCCAAGTCCTAAATGCCCTGTATACACTCAGACTCAGGCCATTTGAGATGATGTTCAGTTGACCCCATCCTATTCTCCCCGATGGGCAATCAGAACTCCTTACCAAATTCAATAACGTTAACCTACTTACTTCCTTCAATGCAGCGACATCACTATTCAAGGACATCCACCCAAGATTACAGGAGGTGTATAAAAAGGCCCCACCACCCAATCCACACCACACCAGTTCTAGCCAGGAGATTGGGTCTATATCCGTAGACATCAACACAAGACCCGAAAGTCTCGCTAGAAAGAACCCTACACTGTGATCCTGATCCCTTCCGCTGCCATCACGGTTGACGGGATTGCCACCTGGCCATATGATAACCCCCACCAACCGCTAAACCTCACCTGGACAATTAAAAATGGAGTCATAGGAGAGTTAGCCAACCAAACCACTAGCCTGGCCCACACCTAATTCCCCGACCTACATCTGGACCTCTGTGACTTTGTGGTGGTATCAGATTGAGAACTCCATGACCAGGACTCCTTCCTGGCATATGGTTGCAACTACCCGGCCCTGCAGAGTGGTCTGTGCTTACACTAATTCTATGTATATGTATGTCCAGGAACAGGGCTTTCACGTCAATGGTGACATGAATGCAGGGGTCCTGACAGTTATTTTTGTGCAGTCTGGGAGTGTGAATCAATAGGTAACATCTGGTGGATAACCCCAATGACAACAAACTTGATTGCTGCCTCCTGGAGCCCTGGATCTGACTCACTGGGGTATGGGGGGAATCAGTGGGGACAGGCTCAGAGACCCTTGTGCCCCCATCAACAACATAGGAGGCACAGGGGAAATGAAACCCTATTACTATAATATTCACCCCAAAAGGCAAACAATCAAAAGGATGGGAAACAGGAAAAATGTGGGGCCCAGATTATATCCTGCTGGAAGAGACCTTGAGGCCCTCTTCACTCTCCTGCTGGTGGTTAGGCCCATGTCCTTCATGATAGGCCCAAATCTGGTTTGGAGATCACAGGAGGCCCCAGTTACCACCCTGCCCCTAGAAATAAACACTTCAGCCCCACCCTCAAGATGAGAACTTCCCACACAGCCAATACCACTTTACTACCATAAATGGCTTCTACAGGTTCAGACCTGCTCTAAGCCTATTGGATGACTCGTATTGGTTCTCAATGCATCCAGGCCAGACATCAGTTACTCCTGCTGGTTATGTTTTGACACCAAACCCCTGTACTACCAGGAGACAGCCACCACGGGCTGGTATGCCAAGTGTGACCGACCTACCCAGTGCCAATGGCAACAGAAAGGAGACGCTAGGCTCATCCTACAGTCTGTTATGGCGTTGGGACTCTGTCTAGGATCTGTGCCCGTTATTTACACGTTGTAATCAAGCAATCCAGACACCTCCCCACAGGTATCTCCTGCCACTGGAGGACAGTTGGGAGCATGCTTCTCCAGATTAGCCCCTTGTATGCACAGGCAGGTACTGAATCAGACTAAAGACTTTTGCATACTCATACATTTTGGTTCCAAAAATAATCTCTCATCAAGACAAAGAAATATACCAAAGACTAGGGGGATACCAGACCCAAGTAAGAAGGGAGCCAATAACAGCCCTCACACTTAGTGTCCTCCTAAGACTGGGGCTGGCAGATTCAGGGACTGGGATATCATGCCTGGACGCACAAGGCAAGTATCGCAGCGGCTTAAGGACTGCCATCAACACAGACATAGAGAGGCTGGAGAACTCTATTATCCACCTACGAGCTTCACTGTCCTCCCTTGCTGGAGTGGTTCTACCAAACAAACAAGGATTAGACCTCATATTCCTACAGCAAGGTAGGCTCTGTACAGCTCTTGGAGAGGAATGTCATTTCTATGTTGACCACTCAGGGGTGGTAAGAGGATTCTTGGCCAAAGCCAGAGAGGGGTTGGCAAAATGCAAAAGAGAATAAGGACAAGCCCAGGACTGGTTCAAGTCACTGCTCAACTCATCCCCAGGGTTGACTACTCTGATTCCACCTTTATTAGTCCCATTGGGCTCCTGTTGCTCTTACTCACCTTTGGCCCCTGTATTCTTAACAAGTTAGTTTCCTTCGTCAAGGAGAGGATCAATACAGTACAGCTAATGGTATTAAGATCTCAATATATCACTTTGGAGACCCTCAGAGAGAACCCATGATTGGGTCCTCTTAAGTAAACCCAAGTCCTTGTTTAGACAATGCGTCAGCCATGACAGGCTGCAGAAAGGACTCAGCTGGATGGCAGGATGTGTCCCTAACCTTGCCCTAGTTAATGGAAAAACCGTAAGATGTCCCAATATGGTAAAGAACCAATCAGAAGTTAGGCTAGCAGGCTCCTGACCTACTCTACTAGTAAGGATAGAATGCAGTAACCACAGCAACCGCCTTAAAATGTAGCAACTTACCCACAGCTGCAGCTAACCAATCAACTTAAGACAGATAGCCCAGCTCAGAGGTGCACCAATCCTGAGTCTGTTACTGTGCAATTTTCAGACCCCTAGGCCCCCTTGCTCTGCCCCCAATAAACACCCTGCCCCACTGCTGCTCGAGGTCTCTTCTACTGCACTGCTGCATCGGACGGACAAAAGACTTGAGTTTGAACTCGTAATAAAAAGACTCTTTGCTTTTGCAATGGATCTGGTCTCTTGGTGGTCTTTGGGGGTCCAGACCTTGGGCACAACACTCACAATTGCCTGTAACTACAGTTCCAGGAGATCTGTCACCTTGGAAGCGCAAGACCTGAATGCATGTAAATATATTCACACTGAGATATACATACAATTTTTAATTAATATTTTTGAGACATGGTCTCACTGTGTGGCCCTGATTGTCTTGGAATTCTTTTTGTGGACCAGGCTGGCTCAGACTCAGAGATCGCCTGCCTCTGCCTCTGCCCTCTGCCTGGCCTCTCCCTCTGCCCTCTGCCTCTGCTTCTGCGTCTTCCTCTGCCCTCTGCCTCTGCCCTATGCTGTCTGCCTGTGCCTCCACCTCTGCCCTCTGCCTGTGCCTCCGCCTCTGCCCTCTGCCTCTGCCCTCTGTCTCTGCATGCTAGGATTACAGGTATGTACCACCACATCTGGCCCTAAAAATAAATAGCTTTCAAATTTTGCAGCGGTCCAGCCTTCTACAGGTCAGAGAGACTGGGAACCAGATGCAGAGTTGGGGGCAGGGTACACAACACAGACTTCTTTTTTGTTATTGTTTTTGTTTTGTTTTGTTTTTTCGAGACAGGGTTTCTGTGTGTAATCCTGGCTGTCCTGGAACTCTCTCTGTTGACCAGGTTGACCTTGCGCTCACAGAGCTCCGCCTGCCTCTGCACACTGAGTGCCGCGATGAAAGGCATGTGCCACCATTGTCCGATGACACAGACTTCTTTTCTGTGGAGTAAAAGCTTCCTTATTCTTTATTTTTCAAACATCCTTTCTATATTCCCCACACCAAGTTCATTTCAAAGAGGAGGATTTCTTTCCATAGCCAAAAGTTACACAGTTTCTACATAATCACCGTAAAAAATGTCTCTTTCTGAAACAAGTCAACCCTATTACATTCCTTAGCCATGCCCTTCTGCATCTTCTTAGGAACACACACTCAGCTCAGCGTTCTCCCTTAGACTCCCCACAGGTCTGGAGCCTTCAGCCATAACCGTTTATGTAGGCTGTAGTTTCTGTAATTCCCAAGAAAGCAGGCTACTTGTTTCACTTTTCATATTTTAGAGGCCTGTCCAATTATCTTAACTAACCATCCAGTTCTTTATTTTCTAGTTACATGAAGTCATTATTTAAAGCTACGGTACACACCAGAACCCATGAACACATTTCCCAACACCAAGATTAAAAGAACTCAAGCTAGCCTGACTCCTAGAACTCAATTATTTTCCTTAATCATCAATCTAAACCATAGTCTATACAACTCCCCAAGTGAAATTCATAATTCCTAGCTGTGTGACACTTCCTTGTTTTATTTTTTAACCCCAGCAGCCCCTGCTTTATCAGGGACAGAGAAACCCACTATTACCTATATTAATTTCCCACTAAACTAAACTATCAAAATCCCTTACTATATTTTTTAAAACTCTCAATCACCAAAATTCTATTTAAATTAACACTATTACTATGTAAAATCATTACTTCAGTTAAACAGTACAGCTTAAAAGGAAATTGTCTTCATAATGATCCACAGGTAAAATGCCCAGTAGAAGAGGATCTTTCCATGAGATAATCATACCACATTAAAGGCAGTAGGGGATCCACCCACACCCGTTCACACCATGCCAGATAACAGAGAAAAACAGCAGCAGCCAACATGGGAAGGCACAGCAGTAGTAAGATGTGGTGGTATTTTGTCTGTGCTCTAATAAATAAAGCTTACCTGAAGATCAGAGGGTGGAGCTAGCCGCTAGTTTATTATAGAGGCCTGGAGGTCTGTACAAACAGGAAGAGAGATGGCTGGGCAGAGAGAGGAATATAAGAAGGGAAGAGACAGGAGCTCAGCCTTTTTTTTTCTTTTTTTTTGGCTGAATAGTTAGCAAGAGTTAGCTATGGCTTGCTCCTTTGTATCTCTGATCTTTCAGCATTTACCCTGATATCTGTCTCCGTGTTTTTATTATTAAGACCAATTAGAACTCGTGCAACAGCAAGAAACATTCTGGAGCAGAGGTCCTCGGGGACCTTGCCTATCTGAGAATCACACATCAGTGCCTTGCATTCCAGTGAGCTGAACTCCTGAAGCTCAATTGCCACCTGCTGCTCCTCTGACGTGGCCACTGGCAATGTTTCTAAAGTGCAGTGAAAGACGTGAACAATGAGGATACACAGAACATGAAAAAGAACGAGAGCAATCCAAGGAGAGCAGACACTATGCTCTCAGCCCTGTCTGGTAAGGATTATCACCCAGCTCCCTAAGGATAAATTGAAAATAAATTTATTATTTCAACAAAAGTATGATGGTGGTAGATTATCAAAACTGGAGGATCCTGGATATGCCGTCATGCACCTCACACTTGGGAGGCTGAAACAAGAGAATCAAGAGTTTGAGGTCAATCTTTTACTACATAGTGAAAACCTGTCAAAAATGAATATAAGAGGAAAACTAATGTTCTCCAATTTGGGGCAACTTCATAGTATGAAGGGCCTGATTGATTGATTGATTGACTGATTGATTTTTCCCTTTTTTTAAATTAACATTTTTTCCTTTATTTTGCATACTGATGACAGTTTCCCCTCCCTCCTTCCCTCCTACTCCCTCCGCCCACCCCTTCCCCATCCATCAAATCCTCCTCCATCTCCATTCAGAAAGGGCCAGGCCTCCCATGGGCTTGAACATCGCATGGCACATCAAGTTGAGGTAGGTCCGAGCTCTTCCACCTGTATGAAGGCTGGGCAAGGTAATCCAGCATGGGAAAAAGGTTCCCAAAAGCCAGTTGAGCACCAGGACAGGTCCTGATCTCACAGGTGGGAGCCTTACAAACAGACCAAGATACACAAGCAACACAACGGTCACCCACATGTAGAGGACTTAGGTTGGTCCCATGCAGTCTCCCTGTTGGCTCAGAGGCCATGAGCTCTCACAAGCTCAGGTCAGCTGTGTCTGTGGGTTCCTCCGTCATGACCTTGACCTTCCCACACACACACCCGACTTATTAAATCCTTTAGCAAAAGTGCACTGGACGTCTTCTGTGGCCCAAAGGATTCCTTTGTTGTTGGAGGCAGGGATCTGACTGAACAGAGCTGGCTCACCTTAGAGCAAACATCCACAATGAAGGCTGATAAAGTACTGTGAAGGAAGGAAGCCAAAAACACCACAAAGGCGCATGACTTACAACTTATCCAAAGCATGCAACAAGGACAGAAGCCAAACATCAGGCATGATCCAGGAACCTAATGGACAGCGGGCAACGTGTGCATGGGAGATGAGTTATCAGAAGTGACTAACCCAGCAAGAGCCAAGGTTTCATAAATGACCCCACCTTATAAAACTTTTATGCAAATCTTTTAATGTTCCTGTTCTGGCTAGTTTTTATGTCAATTTGATATAAGTTAGTCATCTGAGACGATGGCTCAATTGAGAAAATGTCTCCATAAGATTGAGCAAACCTGTAGGGCATTTTCTTTGGGATTGATGTGGGAGGCCCCAGCCCGTTGTGAGTGGTGCCACCCTTGGGCTGCTAGTCTTGGGTGCTATAAGAAAGCAGGCTGGGACCTCATCCCCAACAGAGCACAAAGATCTTCTCCTCCAACTTTCCAGTAGGCACCCACTTATAACCCAATGGCCCCTCCTGCCAGAGAAGCAGGTAGGCTGACAATAGATCAGGTCTCCTGCTCCTCCAGAACCAATCCCCAGTCCCATCCCAGGCCTACAGCAGAACACCTGCGGTTCTCCCTTTCCTCTATGACCCCAGCCCCAGAAGATCACCAAGATCCTCTCCTACAACCTTCCTTCTCCCTGTATCCCAGCCTCTGACACCGGCAGGCATTCCCTGGGAACCCACCAGCCGAGCAGGCCAGGGAGAGCTAGCTGAAGGCCACCACTCACTCCTCCCCTCCAAACCCAATCCCCAGTCTCATCGCTGTCTCTGCGACAGAACGCCTGCTGCAGCCTTCCTTCTGCTCTGCCCACACTCCTGTGGAGCCCACAGACCTCCCCTCCTAACACCCCCCTAATTGCTTCATCCCAACCCCCAACTCCAGCAGGCACTTCCTGCTAACCCACAGACTCCTTATGCCAGGGACACAGGTCGGCTGTCTGCAGGTCTTCCCTCTCCTTCTCTTCCTTTAGATACAACCCCCCAGTCTCATCCCCGGTTCTATAGGAGACCCTTTCTGGTGACCCTCTCTTCACTATCTCCCCCAGTTCCGGGAAGACAAAGCAAGTAGGTCCTGGTGGATCACTCTGCTCTCCTCCTTCCTGTGAACCCTTTCAGACCCCTAGCCCATTCCCATTCCTAAGTGTCAGCTCCCAATACCAAGAAACGCATTTTTATTTGGAACACCCAGTGGCCTATCAGGTCCTCAGAAAACATCCTAACAGACAGCACACAGCTATCACAACTCTCTGAAAATCCGGCCGGGAAGCAGAAACCAGGGCACAAAACACCTACCCAGCAAAGACAAACCCAGAAATCATCACCCAGACCTATAACCAACCCAATCACAGATGGCTAGATATCAGCATAAAAACATAATCAGGCCAGGCAGTGATGGTGCACACCTTTAATCCCAGCACTCAGGTGGATCTCTATGAGTCCGAGGCCAGCCCGGTCTACAGGAGCTAGTTCCAGGACAAGTACCAAAGCTTCAGAGAAATCCTGGCTCAAAAAAACAAAAAATAAACAAATAAAAAAAAACAATCAGTAACAACTGGGACAGTATGTCTCCACTAGAGCCCAGCTATCCTACCACAGCAAGCCCTGAATGCTCCAACATTGCTGAAGCACAAGAAAAAGACTTAAAATCACCTGTGTGAAGATGAGAGCGGTCCTTAAAGAGGAAATTAATAAATCCCTTAAAGAAATCCAGGAAAACACAAAACAGTGTGAGAAATTAATAAAAGTATTCAAGGCCAGAAAAAAAAACCAGAATTTAAAAAAAAAACCTGAGAGAATTATAGAAAAGAAAAATTCAGGAATTTTAACAGGAACTACAGAGGCAAGCTTCACCAACCGAATACAAGAGATGGAAGAGAGACTCTCACATATTGAAGACATGAAAGAGGAAATGGATATATCTGTCAAAGAAACTGTTAAATCTAAAAAGCTTATGACATAAAGCATCCAGGAAATCTGAAACACTATGATAAGACCAAGTATAAGAAAAACAGAAATAGAAGAAAGAGAAGAATCCCAGTTCAAAGGGCCAGAAAATATCTTCAACAAATTCATAGAAGAAAAGTTTCCTAACCTAAAAGATGAGATGTCTATAAAGGTACAAGAAGCATACAGATACAAAATAGATTGGAGCAGAAAAGAAAGTCCCCTTGTCACAAAATAATCAAAACACTAAACACACAGAGCAAAGAAAGAATATTAAAAGCTGCAAGGGGGAAAGACCAAGTAATATATAAAGGAAGGCCTACTAGAATTACACCTGACTTCAATGAAGACTCTAAAAGACAGAAAGGCTGGACAGATGTGCTGCAGAATCTAAGAGACTACAGATGCCGCCCAGACTACTATACCTAGCAAAACTTTCAATACCATAGATGGAGAAAACACTCCTGAATACAGAGAAAATAATGATAATATTCTTTGCCACACGTAAAGAAGGAAGTACACAGAATACTTTATACTTGGACATATATGTATGCATGTATGTATACACACATACAGTCTAGTCTGTGTACTTTGATGATTTCCTTTTTATGTGATCTGGGATGCTGTTCTTTCCCACATAACTATCTACCTTTTAAAATTCTATTCTTCACACACAGTGTTCAGAGACACCTACAGATAGCAGTTACCAGCATTAGGTATATACAGGAAAAATTCATAACAAAATCAATCTTTTAATAAACACTTAAGAGTTTTCATCCAAATTAAATGTTTTAAATGCAGCTAATCCTTATAATTACACAAATTCGGTTAAACCTATGAATGTCACTGATAAGTGTTTTTTATTATTATTATTTGATTTTCAATAATTGGAGCAATTATGGTTTTTAAGTGTTATTTTCATACCTCTAAAAATACAAAGGTTGAAGTAAAGTCCATGACAAAACCTTGATCACAGCAAGAACTGCATGTTCTGCCTGTCTTTTTATCTGTGTTTCACCTCAAACACACATAAACAAAGCTCTTACTCAAACAAGCTACTATCATTAACCCAGACCTGATCAATAAAACCCACAGAAAGCAACCTCTCTCCATGCCGTTAGAAAGAAAATACACTGCCATTATTGAGCCAACCAGGAAAAAGGAGAATTGCTTTATTTTCCCCTCTTGAAATAATAAAGAACATAAGTACAAATCTTTGTGATCCTGTGACTTGAGCAGTATGGCTAGAATTTGTTCAATATGATCACCATAAACTCCCTTTGTTACTTTCAATTTACCTTCAGAGTTTTGTTAATCTGTCGGTAGAAATCACTCAAATGCATGAGATGCAACAGTGCATTTTGCTCGGCTAGCTAATACAGGCTTCATGCTGCAGCTGTGCAACAGACTTTGCCTTCTCATTTGCAGAAGCAGCTTTTCTCCAGAATCTGGAGGAAGACCACATGGTTTGTATAAACGAACTAGGCAGATACCAAACAGCATTACTTGGTGCAGCCATGTGTAATTTTTTGGAGCTAAATCAACTGGGCCCAGTTCTTGTCCTCTGGCTTCTACTGGAATGCGTGCTTGGGCTCAGTTAATTGACTATGCAATGTGGGCCTTCCAGCACAGGGAGCTCCACCCTGTGCTCTGCTTCTCTTTAATAATATGGCTGTCAAAATGTCCTCTCACAGAGAGGCAGACATTTTGCATACATGTGCCAAGAAGTCTTAGTTGCCTACTTTTAGGAGAATTATCTCTCAGATGTCACAGCTTTCAGAACTTTGAAGTCTTGGGAACACTTGGGCCTATAAATATGAAAATACAAATTTTATATATCCAGAACATCACTCCATGTCTTTGCCTCAATTTCCACTCATGTTTTATACACCATGTCAAATAGTCTTGGCCTTCATTACCCTTCTCTCTCTCCCCCTTACCCTCTCTCTCTTCCCCTCTCTCTGATCTCTCTCTGTCTCTGTATGCACATGTCTCTCTCTCTTTGCTGCTGTATCTCCTGTCTTAGTACTCTATTGCTGTGAAGAGATGCCATGACCACAGCACCTCTTATAAAGGAAAGTATTTCATTGGGATTCACTTACAGTGTCAGGGGCTTAGTTCATTACCACCACGATGGGGAACTAGCAGCATAGTGGCAAACAGGTGCTGGAGAAGTAGCTCATCGTTCTACATCCTGATCTGTAGGCATCATGAAGAGAGAATAACATTGGTCTGCCTTTGGTTTTTGAAGCCTTAAAGCCCACCCCCAGTGACAGACTTCCTCCAACAAGCCACACCTTCTCCAACAAGGCCACACCTCCTAATCATTCCCCAATTATTAAGCATTCAATCATAAGAGCCTAGGGAGGCCATTCATGTTCAAACAGCCACATCCCCATTCACCCTTTGTATCCCAGTTTTCTTCTAGTCTCTGCTACTTCAGCTGGACTCCTGGGCAGAGAGCCTCCCTACATCTGTCCCTCTAGCCTTGGTGTTGTCTCCACTCCCCCTCCTTTTCTATCTGTAGCAGTGACCACACATCCTAGATTTTTCCAGTACCATATTGACTGTGTTGGTCCCATCTTCAGACCATTAGTCCCAATTTCAACTCAGAAATACAATATAGTAAACATAGATTTGCCAAAACATCTTTTAACTTGTGTAACACACACAGACACAGGATAGCAAAATCAAAAGCCATCAAAGAGTGCAGCATATAGAACAGTCATCACCCCTTGTTCCCAGTCCCTGTGACACCCCCCCATCAGGTCCCTCATCTGCAACACAGAGACTGCATTATCTTTTTACCTTTCTAGATGTAATCCATGAACTTCTGCCCAGGATTCAACACTAGCAAATCCTTGACCATTTACAAATCTAGAAAAATGTAAAGAGGGCTAGGAATATGGCACAGTGGAGAAAGCGCTTGCCTCACAAGCACAAGGGCCCCAGTTTGAGCCTCAGAACCCACATAAAGCCAGGCCCTCTATGTGAGACAGAAGAATCCCTGGAAACCTGAGGGTCAGTTAGCTTTCTGTTCAAATCACAAAACACGAAGAAGAAACCTTGTCTCAAACAAGGTGAAAACTGAGGACTAACCTTCAAGGTTCTCTTCTGACTCACACACACATGCACACACACACACACACACACACACACACAGAGCACTCCACTATTTTCCACATACACTGTTATAGATTGAATAGGAAATGTCCTCCACAGGTTCCTATGCTGATTCCATCTCCACCATTCCCAGCTGGTGGTGCTAGCTGGTCGAGTACTGGGAACTTTAGAACATGAGGCCTGCTTGGAAGAAGATTGGCAGAGGCATGCGTTCATAGATTATGTGGTCCCTCACCAACTGTGTTATCTGCTCCTCCTTTGCCATGAGGTAAACAGTTTCTCCTCTACACCATGATGCTCTGCCTCACAATGGTCCCAGAAATGCAGTACGAAATGCCTGAACCTTGAAACTAAGCTAAAATAAGTTCCCCCTTCAGTTGTTTCTGTCCAATGTTTTGGTCACAACTCTATAAAAGTATCACACACACACGTATATACACACATACACACACTCACTTTTTCATTAATTGTGTGCAGAACTGTGAAGAGTTCAGTTCTACTTCTATTGCTCATCCCATAGACTTGTTTCATTCTTGTTTGTTTTAAGGGGTGTGCTGGTCTTTCAGGAGGAAGTGTTTGTTTAATTGGGCTTTTTGTTTATTTTAAGATGGGTCTCACTATGTATTCTTAGCTGGCCTCCAACTCATGATCCTCCTGCCTCAGACTATAAGTGCTGTGATTTCAGGAGTGGGGCTAGCCATCATTTTTGTTGTTTTTAATTAATATTTTAATTTTATATATAATATAAATTTATATTATATTTTAATTTGATAATATCATATAGCTTTAACAATATAACATTAATGTTAAGATAAAAATTTACCACAATATTCTTTGGTGCAAAAATTCCCTTCTTGGGTTTTTAATTTTTTTATTCACTTGTGTGTACACACATAATATGTATGTGTTTGTGTGACTATGTGTATGTGCGGAGCGGAGGCCAGAGGTCAATGTATGGTGCTTTATTCTATTGAGCTCCACCTTCTGTCTTTTTTAAAGATTTATTTATATATTATGTATGCCTACAGGCCAGAAGAGAGCAGCAGATCTCATTACAGATGGCTGTGAGCCATTATAGAGTTACTGGGAATTGAACTCAGGACCTTTGGAAGAGCAGGCAGTGCTCTTAACCACCGAGCCACTCTCCAGCCCTCAGTTACCACGAGTTTGTAACTATATGTTGGAGTGGGATAGGCTCACCCACAGGTAGACAACTGTAAGTAGTGACTCCCTCTCTCACAATCCATCACTATCCAAAAGTCTCCATGTGAGAACAGATTTTCTAAGTAATTTTCTTCTCAGATGTCCATAATTACTCCGTTAGAACATATATCTCTTCCTAATTTCAAGCCTAATAACCTAACGGTTCCAAAAATATCATTGTGTTACGGGTTCAGCATTTTTAATCTCGTCTGCTTATTTGGGTATCTAACTATTCAGAAGCTGGAATGCTGAGCTCTCTCAGATCTGCCCTCTTGAACTGTTTCATTTCTTAATTTGGTTTCCTAAAAGTCTCAATACAGTATGCAAATAATTTTTACTGATTTAAATGTCATTTCTGCTTTGTGCAGCTTTAAGAACATTCTCACCATGTCCTTTGTAATGATCATTGTCTTTTATTCTAATTTTTCCAAACTAAGACAATAAAAAAAATCATTGCTTTAAATAAGAAGAAATTATTGCTTCAAATAAATGTCTACTTCATTTTTTCGAAAAAGACGAAAAGGCTCCGACTGTTTTCTGGACTTTGTGTGATTTCCTGTGATTGTTTCTCTTAACAGGGAGCTAAAGCCTGTGGTTCAAGCACTTAGCTGTAGGCGGAGTTTCTCTGTGTCTTGGCAGCCACTCCCAAATAACCATTTAGAGACTTATTATTAATTATAAATGCTCCACCAATAGCTCAGGCTGGTTACTAACCAACTCTTATATTTTAATTTAAGCCATATTTTTATCTACCCCGTGCCACGTAGCAGTACCTTCTTTCAACATGACAAGTTCATCTTGTTTCTCTTTGCCTCTCCTGCAACTCCCCAGAGTCTTCCCCTGCCTCTTCATGCTCTCCTTTTGACTGCAAGCCCCACCTAAACTCTACCTGTCCAGCTAACAACCAGTCAGCTTCTTTATTAACCCAGTCACAGTGACACATATTCACACAGTGTAAAGGAATACGCCACACTTAGCAGAAGTAGGAGAAACACCATGAGTTCAAGGCTAGCCTGAGCTGCATGGTAAGCGCCAGGCCAGTTTGAGCTACATAGGAAGGCCCTTTCTCAAAAACAAATTTTAATTAAGTTAAATAAATGAAGTTTTATGTAAGTTCATTGCTCTCCTTTATTAAATTTTCCCTCACCCCTCAAAAACTGTTTACTTGAATGTTTGCCTGCATCTGGTACTCAGCAGAGTCAGAAGAGGGAGCTGGATTCCCTGAAATTAGAGTTGCAGACAGTTATGAGCTGCCATGTACTGGGTATGTAAACTTTTTAGGAAGTTGCTTTAATTAATCTCCTTTGTTACCTTATAGTTCATCTTCTTTTTTTTAAAGATTTTATTTATTATGTATACAATACAGTGTGCTGCCT
>LOJH01026770.1:5102-15850 GCA_001685095.1 Ellobius talpinus
TATTGATGGTGAGGTTGGTGCTACTTCAACATTTAATACATGGCTCATGCTTTGTCCCCATGAGTATCTGGGCAACCACAGGAGCCATTCCCGTGATAGCAC
The DNA here is from genome assembly GCA_001685095.1 of Ellobius talpinus. Lineage (NCBI taxonomy): Eukaryota > Metazoa > Chordata > Mammalia > Rodentia > Cricetidae > Ellobius > Ellobius talpinus. Next base: position 5,205 of record LOJH01026770.1, read on the forward strand.
ATGTCCTTTGGGAGATTTTAAAATGCACACCATATTTCTAATTTCACTGAAAACTGGGCAGAATCTAAGCATAGACGAACAAGTCTTTCTTTTTTTTCTGTTTTGTGTCTTTTTCTATTGTTGTTGTTGGTATTTTATGCTTGGTATTGCTTTGCTGAGATAAGGATCAAACATAGGACCTTGAAAGGTTTAGACAAGACATTCAGGCAAGGCTGTACCCATGAGATATCTCCCAACCCCACAAGCCATTTTTTAGCACATTTTTCTTTGCAAATTTTGAGACAAGATTTACTGCACAGCCCACTCAGCATCAACTTGCTGATACTTTTACATCAACTTGCTGATACTTTTACGTCAACTTCCCAAATGCCAGGGTTAGAAGCATGTGTTGCCACACCCAGATTTCTAGTGCAATTGTGAGAAATGAGAAAAAGATTTTGGGTGCATGTCAAATACTAGAGATTTATATGTGAACTGAATGGTAATTTCACTTATTTTGCAAGCAACGATATTATTAAAGTGCAGAAGCTAAAAGATTTCTCTCAGTCAGTTGGACATCATCTCATAGTCAGTATTAATCGTCTCTGAGGACCTGGGTCATTTAGTAACTATCTCTCCAGCCTTACTTTGTATGTACAAGATTAGTATTATTTTCTTTATCTTATTTTTTTGTTTTGAATCTATTGTTGTACCAAATGTATTTTTTTCTTTTGAAGACCATCCCCATTATTTATTCAGGACTTGCGGAAATATAGTCTTTATTTCCTAACTTGCTTAGGAAAAAAAACATGTTCCATTTTCTTATCCATTTAGAGTCCATAAAGAGTGACAGATAATGCACAGCCTGCATCTTCTGTCCTTCTGCCATGGCTGTGCAGCACTTGGATGTTGAAAAGACCAAAGACATGTGCAACAAAGCTTAATATGCAGCTAATACAGTATAATCAATGCCCTTTCAGGATGCCATTCTAGCCTTAACCTGCCACAGAAAATGGGAAAACCTACAGTGGAATTAGGTATGTCTGTCTCTAAATAATGAGCAAATTGGGCTACTGACAGCTATTTATTTGATCTGAAGACTTGGGAATACCTGACAACAATAATGCTTATTATCCACGCAAGGATTACAAGAACACGTCCAAGTAAGTTGATGATGTCTCCCCTTTCGTGCTTTAAGGATCCCTGCACACTGAGAAAGTGTCATCTCCATTTGTACAAGTGAGGAAAATGAAGCCCCAAACAAGCAAATCTATTGCAAATCTGCATTAGAATCAGTAGCCACTGAATCCCAGCCTCCAAAAGACAGGGCGGCTCTGTTCAAGTTCTACCTGCCCTGCTGTCACTGAGGTGTTTTTGTAAACCTTATGTTTAGAAATGGAAAGAAAGGAAATACAGGGTAGAGTAGTTATTCTATCACATCTGCAGGATGTAGTTAACTCACTAGTTTTTCATGAATATGAAATTCTGTAGATGAATATGTATCTATTTATATAACAATAGTGTGCTCTGGGAAGATGCATATGATTTGAAATACAGATACATTGGTTTCAATTCTAATATTGGTTTAAGTAAATTATTTATTACTCCGTGCAATAAATATATCCATTACAGTTAACTTCTTTAATTTGGTTAACGGAGCACAGGTTTATTCAGGAGTACATGTACATTGGTTATGTAAAACCAATAGCTGAAGTTTATCCATATGGCTTTAATTAGGATGCATAGATTGAGATGAAAAAGCAAAGAACTTCTGGCTTTGATTATGCCTGTATCTGCTCCAGTATCGGTGTCTGTGAAGGCAAATATGTGTTGGCTTCACTTAATACATGCTCACTCACAGACCCTGTGCCTTGGCTCAATTTCATGTTGAAGGCTTTCATTAAAAAGATATTGTCTACATACAAGTTTAACTCATGTCATTCAATTATCCAAGAGTATTTTCCAGGCTTGGGAAAGAATGGCATATGTTGAAAAGAAGCTGGTTGTGTTGTGTTACAAGGAAAGCAGATTCATTTCAGTGAAAACTTCTTTGGACTTCTGGGAACTGTACTGTCTCCAATCTATGTGCGTGTCTCAAACATGACTTTGGGAGACTGCCTTATTTTTCTTCCCAGGACAGAGAGCTCTTTGGGGAAGAAAAGCATTCCTTCATAAGCAGCAATCATCTTCTCAGGGGGTTACTGAACTTTCCTACCAAAGAGAGGAAAGCAATTTCATAAAATCAGTGACTTATTTTACATTGGCCTCACACTTATTATCTTAAGGAAAAAAATATCTTTAGTAATCATTTGTGTTTTGGGTGAGACTTTCAGTTACTTTATCCCCTTTCATTAGCATATGCTGGTTACATAAAACGATGGTTTCATTAAAATATTTTCACATGTTTTTCATGTATTTTCCTTATATTCATCCCCATCACAATCTCTTATCCCTCTTCCACAATCGTACAAATTCCTTTCTTTTTTCTACTTTAATGTCATACATGGAGATTATATATACATATATATCTATATGTGTGTATGAACATATAATTTTGTTTAACTTATTTTCCTTTGTGTGTGTATCTGTATGTGCTGTGTATGTGCTGTGTATGTTGTGATACATGTCTGTGTGACATATATGTGTGTGATGTGTGTGATCTATGTCTTTGTGACATGTATGTATATTATGAGTGTGTAAAATGTGTGTGTGTTGTGTATGTGTGTGATGGGTGTATGTGCATGTGTGAAGGCATGCAGGCTCTGGCACATAGGGAAAGGTCAGAGGATAATATGATGTGGTCATTATCTCCACATTTGAGTGCGTTTCAGGGAAAAACTCAGGCTGTCATGCCTGCATGACAAGCACTTTTACCTGCTAGAACACCTCACTAGCCTTCCTACATATTTTAAATCTAGATTCCACATATGGCAGAAAATGTGATATTTTTCTTTGAGTTTGCTTTATTTTGCTTAAAATGATGATCTAGTTCTACCTATTTTCCTGCAAATGGTATAATTCTGTCCTTTAGGGATGAATAAAACTCTACAGTGAATATAAACCATACTTTTTTACTAGTTCATTTCATGATGGATATCTAGGTGGATTTTAATACAATTAATAAATGGGTTAATGAAAGGTACAAACAATTGAAAAAAGGTTAAGTACAGATGGCCAAAATATAAACAAAAACTGCTTAACTTCCTGATCTCTCACAGAAGTGCCATCAAAATCACACTGAGATTTAATCTCATGCAAGTCAGAATGATTATCATTAGGAAAGCAAAAACAAAAAAATTCTGGTTTGGAATCCATATACTCCTCTACTAGGAATGCAAATTGCTCTATCCACTATGGAAATCAGTATGGTGCTTCCTCCAAAACCTAAAAATGGAACTGTCGCACGATACAGTTATATTACTTGTTAATATACACCCAAAGGACTCTAAAGAAAGATGTAATAATATTGTTTGTTGCTTATACAGTCTAAAGAGTTTAATGCTTATAAAATGTAACTCCACAGCACATAGATATTGTCCACAAGATAGTGGCCCAAAACATAAGACTAAAAAAAAAGTGATGTATTTAAGTGCATCTAACTAATAGATCAAGTACTTTGGATCTGAATCTGTCAGTTTCATGGAGATCAGAAGCAAAAGATCAGGCATAATGGCTCAGAATATGTTACCTTCTATGCTGAAGTGAAGAATTCCAAGACCTCCTAACATTCCAGAACTGGTTATAAACATTGATTCCAGGAGCTGGTAGTATGGGCTAATTGGTGGGACACTCATCTACTAAACAAGAAACTGGACGTGACTCCTAGGACTATAAAACCCAGCCATGGTGGTATATGCCTATAATCCTGTTGCTTGGGAAATATAGGCAGGAGGATTGGAAATTGAAGGTCACCCTTGGGGGATATGATGCCAACTTGGAATACATCAGACCATGCCAAAAGCAGGGGGGATTTCGTTGGTTATAGATTGTGTGCAGACCTCGCTTGTGAAACCTGACAAAATATATTGCATGTGAATATGGGAAGATCTTCCAGAAAAGAAGCCAGCCCACCACAGCCAAGTCTTATCAGATCCTCTTCTTTCTTTTACATTCTTTCTTGACGTTTTTTCTATTTTACTTTTATTAAAGTTTATGCATTAAACTGCAATGCCATGAATACAATAAAGAAGCCAGGCATTCTGGTCCTCAGGCCACAGATACCTATCTTACAAACAATCTTGGTGCCAGAGAACCACCAGCAAATAGTCTTTGCTTTTGGTCAGGAAATATTTTTAGTCTGATGAATGTCTTCTATTTAAAAAAGAAAGAGTCTCTTGTGTCAGTGAGAACCTTCAAAATTCTTATTAGTCACACTCTTAGTAGACAATTTATGAAACTGATATGAAAGTTCTCTAAGGCCTGGGCAGTGGTGGTGCACACCTTTAATCCTAGCGCTCAGGAGCATGGACCAATAGATCTCTGTGAGTTCAAGGTCAGCCTGGTCTACAAGAGCTAGTTACAGGACATGCTCCAAAAGCTACAGAGATATCCTGTCTCGAGAAACCAAAACAAAACAAAAAAAAGTTCTCCAACACTGAAGCATAGTTATATCACTTGATATATACACATTAATAAAGGAGAAAGTCACAGAGGAGTCAGGGTATAGTAGGGTCTGGAGAATTTGCTGCCTATATTTTCCCTAAGGTGAGGGGGTATTTTGCAATTCATTCCATACGCTCCTCATTCCTCATTTTCTGTTACTACTAAACTACTTGATACAGCCCAGCCAGAATGAGAGAGATAGAGACAGACACACAGACAGATAGAATGTGTTAAAAGCCAAAAGTATAAAAGAGAGAGGAAAGATACATGTTAAAATCAAAAGTATAAATTGGAGAGCATTATAGCTCTGTGATATTTAAAAGTTTTGACTAAGGCCAGGATTTGACTTAGCTGGTAAACTGCCTATGGTGTAAGAAGTCCCATGTGAAAAGCCAGGCATGCTGGTTCACTTGAGTAACCCCAGGACTAAGGAAGCAGAGGCAGTTTGGTTGGCCAGTCATTTTGGTCTTCTGAGAAAGTATCAAGTGGGTTTAGAAGTTTGAAGTGTTAAGGAAGAAGTGAGGGTAAATATGATCAAGATTTATTGTATGTAATTTTCAAAGAATTAATATATTTTTTTAATTTATAAAAGACGGTTCCCACAGACATACCCACAGTCAAGCCAAGTGTAATCCCTCATGAGATGGTCTTTCTAGGTTATTTTGGTTGTTTTGAGTTGACCACTAAAATTAACCATCACATGATATGGGATGTCTTTTTTATATGTTGTGACTATATTTTATTACCATTGGAATTAAAGAAGCTGATTTGGCCAATAGCCAGGCAGAATAGAATCAGGTGGGAAATCTTAACAAAGAAACAGGGAAAAAGAAGGTGGAGTCATACAGAGGCCAGCAGCCACCAGAGAAGCAGGATTTGAGATAACAAGCCACAAGTATCGTGGTAAAATATAGAATGAAAGAAATGGGTTACTTTAAGTTGTAAGGCTAGTTAATAATAAGCCTGAATAATAGGTCAAACAATTTATAAGTAATATTAAGCCTCGGAGTGATAATTTGGGAACTGGTGGGAGGAAGAGAAACCTCCAGTTACAATCACATGTATTCACGTCATGGATCAGAGTCAATCTTGGTCATTGATCATCTGTGTGACTTTGGAGAAACTTTCTTCTATTTCTCTGAGCTTCAGGTTTCTTAAATTAAAAACTCAATTATGGTAGTTACGGCAATGAGTTAAACACTTAGCAAAGGGTCTAGAAAACAGTAAGTGCATTACAGAATGGGTAATGATATTACATTTTAGTATGACAACAAAATAAAAAGAGTACTGCATCTAAACCCACATTAAAGTCTGCTTTGAGCATTAAATATTCATTCTTCTTAAGAGTTCTTTAGATTATGAAGGATAGCAAAGGCCAGAGTAAACCTAAAGAAAGTACTATTACCATTTTGGAAAGAGAGAATTAAAAAATATTCCTAGTAAACTTCTTTAGAATATGAATATGTTCTGAAAGAGATAATGTACAGCTTGCTAAAAACACTGAATTGTGTCCTTGGAACCTATGCCGAATAGATCATAAGCATTTTCACACAATCAAATGCAGACATGTGAGATAATGTCTGTGTTAAGTAGCATATAGTAACCATTTAGTCATAACATATGGAAGTATCAAATCATATTGCATATTTTAAATATATGTCATCTTAGTTATCGGTTACCTTAAATGGAAGAATGTGTCTGAATAAAAAGATCATTTCTCATCCAAAAGATAACTTTCCAAGTCAACTCAGAGAATAAGGACAGTAGACAAGTCTGTAACTAAATTTCGTTGTGAAGGCTGCTATCTACAGATGGGTAAAACATGCTAATGAGTATAAGCTAGACTATACATCATTGGATCATACTTAAATACTGATAAATAATTTTAAATACAATAAATAAAAAACGTTTATGAGCAAATATTCCCATAGTTATTTGACATGAAACCCATACCTCAGATTCTTAGTGGCACTGGCTTTACCTTTCATGTATCCAAAACCAGGCTGTGCTCCAAACAACTGGAGAAGCAAACATGTTTTAGCAATAAAGGCTACACCTGAAGACCTAAGAATGGTGAGAAAGGAAAGCATAAAACTGAAAAGTGATATTTTCATAATTAAAGAATACTTATTTAGGACAGCATAGCTAAAATCTGGCTGGTTGGAAATGATCTCCTCTGTCTAGAGAGTTGGAAGAAATTAGAGTTTCCTGAAGAACATTGTCTGAATGGCTAAGTTTCGAGTGAAAATAACAATGAAAAAGGTGTTAGTAGCAATGATTGCTAATAGACTCCATTATTCTTTAAGCTAGGTGTATAACTGATATTAATACAACTATCAGTCAAGAAATTATTGTTTATTTAGGGATAAGGATGAGGAAATCAAGACTTTAAAATTAAATGAAATAACACACTATAGCACTGATAGAACACTATCCAGGCTACAAATCACATGCAGAGATTATTAAGAGACCATCCTTCTTTAAACTGCATTGTATTTAGGAAAACACACACAATGAAAGGAAGTTCACTATCCCAAGACCTAATCAGACCCATGGCATTCATTCAAGCATAAGATCAAGGCTAAACTCCGTAATTTCCTGTTCCTTCCAAAGGCAAACTTCTGCCACCAGAGAGCTAGGTCTGCCTGCTCAGTCATGCTTGACTGTGCTCTGTCTTGGCTCATATTTGACTTAAGATCCAGAAGCAGCAGTCTAGGATGTATGCAGAAGGCAAATTCCCTTTTCTACTTTAGTAATTGAGATAAGAGAACTATTATTTCCAACTTCAAATTTATGTTCAGAGATTAACCTTACAAATTAATTCTATTTATGAGCCAAGTGGTGCAGAGGTGGGAAAGAAAACTAGGCTGATACACTATGAAGTTGGAGACACACATTCTGTGTTAGGTAATACTTTTAAAATTAGTTTAAATAGTAGTGACAATATCATACACATATAGGGTATCTTGTGATCGCTTTCACCTTCTCTTACTCCAATACCTTCCTTTTTCTTTCCAGCTCATTTTATGTGTATATATGTTTTGCAATTAGCCATAGGTGTTCTGATCTCATTATTCTATTGGCTATGTTATATCCAGACAATAATTTATAGCAGTTCTCCTCAATTTCTAATTCAATCTTTCTGTCCCATAGGAATCCCTTTTTCTTGAAGAAGGTGATGTTGATATCTTTTGTGGCTGAGCACTCAACAGTCACTTAAGCTCAATGCTTTGACCAGGTAGGTTTCTTTGCTACTTGCTTCACAAAGAATGCTCTATGACCAAAACTAATAGCATTATACTAAGCTTATAAACATAAATACTTAAATTATTTGAGTACAGATCGCATTAGTATTTTATCAGTCATCAGTACTAAGTTTTTCCTTAGGGAAAAACTGGTCACTAGTTCTTGACCAGATTTACCTAAAGGGTGTGAATTTCCTCTTGTGGAACAACTCACATATCCAATCAGAAAGCAGTGTTGCCCCCATAATTGCCACATCAGTATCTCACTGGTGGGTTAATATTGTCTAACATGCTGGTATTGAAGCATGCAAGGTTTACCACTAGATTAGACCATTGATTACTTTTCTCCTTGACAGTCAGCATAATACATTACAGCACTTTAAACATTAGAGAGCAGAGAGAAAACTTTCAGTTCATTTGTAGTTTGAGAATTTTTGTGTCCTATATTAGTGTGTACTCTTCAAAATTAGGATTTATAAAGCACCCTTCTGTACACTTGACACTATTTTTTAGTTGATCAAATGTAGATGGAAGTTTCTGTCCCACCTGGTCCCACAGTCATTCAGTCACACATAAACACACAGAGGCTTATTAATTATAAACTGTTTAGCCTATTGCTCAGTCTTATTACTAACTACCTCTTACAACTTTGCAACTGCCTCTCTGTCTTTCCTATTCCCAGAATTTTCTTAGTCTGGTAGCCCCACCTATACTTCCTGCCTGGCTACCTGCCAATCAACCTCTTATTAAACTAACACAAGTGATAAATCTTTTTAGTGTACAAGAGCATTATTCCACAGCAATCAACTATTATCAGGAATTTTGTATGTGTGAGGCATTCCAGCATTAAAGTATCAGGTAACAAGTAGTGAGAGACTGTTCTTGAAACAGCGAGAAAGAAAGGGAAAAGTCAAATATCCCTTATATAAAGAGAAGAATTATGATTTTTTTCTAAAGAATTTCATAGTGTTGTTGCACATTGGCAAAACAAATGGAAGAGATGAGAGATGATACTCTCCCAAGAATAGTTACAACATGACAGAAATTTAATGTAAAAATAATAATTCTATGAAACAACCAAAGCATCCTATTTATGACTACTTCTGATGGGTTGTTACTGCATCAGAAGCTTACCTCCCCTACTCAATATGGTCAGTGATTGAAGTCTTGAACCTTTTCTTATTCTCTTCCTATTTTTTCTTCTCTGGAAGTTGCCATTCCGTTTATTGTGCTTTCTCTTCCAAATGATCACATTTCTGTGCCTCCCTGCTTGTGTGTATGGAAGAGAGCTAGATTGTGACCCTGGGAGGAAGAGGCAATCTTTCTCCTAAGTCTTCTACTAAAGTTGGTAGGAAGCATCAATAAGAGCTGCTATCATTACATATGCCTACTGTAACTTCACCACCACCACGACCACCACCACTATTATATTCATGTAAGTACAAGGGCCCTACACATTTGTGTATACAGAGACTAAGATAGGGTATGGCTTTGGGAGGCTGAAGAAGTATCTCCCAATACTATTCTTGCTCACTGATACTCCAGGTATTACTGAAGTTAAAAAAATTTCTAACAAGTTCATGTAATATCTACATAGCAGATCTCCTCAACACTTTGATTGCTTCTTCAATTAATAACCTACCCAGCAGGTGTTATTCCAGGTGCCCTGAGGACATGAAGGTAGTTTAGATTCTGTACTATTAACATTTCCTTTACTATGACCTAGCACACTTGAGTATTATAAATTTATCAATTGAAAGAATAAAGTCAATGAAATCTAATCAATGAAATAACTGAATGAATAAGCCTCAACATAGAATATTAATATTAATAAGAGCACAAACTCCATTAAAAATATACATTCAATAGAAATGACCACAAATAAGAATGAATCAGATAAAACTTTTTTATATCTATATAAAACACTTTATTTTTATATCTATTTATTTATTCTTGCCTCTTTTTGTTTTTATTACTCATTGAAAATTTTATGCACATACACAAATGTCTTGACAACAGCCACCACTCATTCATTCTTCCTTCTACCTCCCCAACCAGGACACTATCACATCACTCCACTACCTTCTTGTCTTTCATATTTATTTGTTAGTTATTTCTGTCATTAATAACTCTTTTTTATTTTTTCAGCTTTTTATTTATTTACTTGTTAAAAAGAAAACAAACTATCTTTTTTCATTATACATACTAATCCAACTTCCCACTCCCTGCCCTCCTCCAATTCCCCCCACATATCCTCCTGCCCTACCCCCATCTAATCCTCAGAGAGGGTAAGGTACATTGCTTTGGAGAAGGTTCAAGGCCCTTATTCCTATATCTAGGCTGAACAAGGCATCCATCAAAAGAAAATAGGTTTCCAAAAAGTCAGTACATGCAATAGGGATAAATCCTGGTGCCACTGTGAGTGGCACCTCAGTCTGCCCCAGCCATGCAACTGTCAACCACAATCAGAGGGACTAGTTTGGTTCTATGCTTGTTCCTTCCCAGTCTGGCTAAGTAATAAGGTGAACCCTAAGAAAAACACATATAGATCCAACTATAAAGTAGGAACAGACAAGATTGCCTGACAAAATTGGGAGCATGGGGGTGGGAGGAGAATGGTAGGTGGGAGGGGAAGAGGGGAGAAGAAGGGGAGGGGTTAGGAGAACATGAGCGAATGGAATGGTTGAGAAGGAGGAAGGACAGAGATGAGAGCAAGTAAAGAGATATCTTGATTGAGGGATCCATTATAGGGTTAGCAAGAAACCCGGCTCTAGAGAAATTCCCAGGAATCCACAAGGATGACCCCAGCTAAGACCCTAA
>LOJH01026772.1:302-18284 GCA_001685095.1 Ellobius talpinus
GTTATGCCAGCACCACTTGTTAAATATGCTTTCTTTTTTCCATTTGATTCTTTTGCTTCTTTATCAAATATCAGGTGTTCGAAATCACACAAATAAATTTTTTAAATACACATGGTATGTGCTTTCAAACCATAATACACATTCATTAAATACTGTTTTAGGTTTTATTTTTAAGCTAGATAATGGTTGTGTTCACTTTACACCTTTAATCACAGCATTTGGGGCATAGAGGCAGGCAGATCTCTGTGAGTTCCAGGCCAGCCTGGTCTACAGAGAGAGTTCCAGGACAACCAGGGCTACACAGAGAAATCCTGTATCAGATCAGATGGGGGTGGGTGGGTTATTTGTGTGTGTGTGTGTGTGTGTGTGTGTGTGTGTGTGTAGGTGCAAATAAGTACAGACAGGGTCCCACAGAGGAAAAAGATGTCAGATCCTCTGAATCTGGAGTTAAATATTGTTGTAAGCTGCTGCTGGTGGATACTAGGAATAGAACTTGTATCCTCTGCAAGAGCAATACATGGTCTTAACTGCCGAGTTTTCTCTTCATATCCCATTAAACACCTTTTAAAATGCTCAAAAGTGCTTAAAATATAAAGTGATGCTCTGTGTCTGTCCCCCTCTCCCCCAATGTCACCCCAGAACGACTTGGAAAGATGGATTGCTGGGAATTATTCTGGACTTGTTTTTACCATGTGAGCTCCACCATGAGGGCTCCCTGTTCTTGTGTCTCTGTGATGCCAGATGCAGTGCAGCTATGAGAGAAAGGAACAGGTAGGGAAGTAGCAGGGCACCTCCATGCTTGTGCCTGCTGTCTGTCAGGAGGCTATTGGGGAAAGATAGACATTTCTTTTTTCAGCTGTGCTTTTTCCTTCTCACTGCAATGTGCATTTAATAATGTTTCTCTCTGTTTAAAAATGCTTTATAGTTTAAATCACAAAGGGGCAGAATGCGGAAAAGATAGGTAGCCTGATGGCAGGGGAGGAGATGAGCTCAGAGTGACAGTCAGAGAATCCCCTGCTCCCAGGGTCAGACCTGAGGGCCACTGAGAAGTGAGGTTCCTGCTTCCTCTGCACAGAGAAGTTAAATGGAGCTGGTTCTTGGAGTGACTTTTAATTTTGTCTGTCTATTTAGAGAGCAAGAGAGAGTGAGCCTAGTAAATCCTTGATGTTTTTCAGATAACTAAAAGCGATTTCAATGTAGAGAGAGCTTGAGCTTGCCAAGGCCACCTGGGCACGTGGATCTAGAAGCTAGTTGTGCCTCCTAGTGTATGTTGTTCCCTTGTCCCTGCTTTCTTTCATAGCCACTTGTAGTCACAGGCCAGTGTTTCTCCAAGTTCCCTGACAGCATTGCTGTCTGCTATAGTGGCCCGAAGTCCATGGCTGGGCTGCTGCTGAAGGCAAAGGCTAGGTCTGAACCACCTGCTTGTCCTCTGGAGTCTTTTTTGTTTTTGTTTTTAAAACTTTATTTTTATGTTCCTGAATGGTTATTAAGTGTACCACTTGCATGTAGTGCTAACAAAGGCCAGAAGAGGACCCCTGGAACCAGGGTTACAGAAGGTTGTGAGCTGCCTTGTGGGTTCTGTGAACAAAACCTGGGTCCTCTGCTAGAGCACTGAGTGTTTTTACTTACTGTGCCATCTTTCTTTCTACCTACTATATACTCTTAACCAACAGAGGTGGGATCTCTGAGGTTCATAAGCAACTGCTTGGCCACTGCACACAGACATTTGCTGATTTTACACAAGACCCAGGAATGACCAACACTGTTCCTCACTCTGGATCTCTTTGTTTGACTCATCTAGACCAGAAAGATTCTAAGTTTTGATCAATCCAGGTTTTGTTCCGTGGATGGGTGCTCCCATACCCTCAGATATAAATTGCTTATGTCAAAAGGAAGTTACTTATGTCCCCAGGGCTGATTGGGTAGCTATCCTAGTCCTGATTTCATCATTTACATTGTCATTTTTCTTTCTGAGTCCCTGAAGACATTGTCATCTCTTTGTCTGTAGCATAGGGCCAGGAACTTGGTGGCTGAAGGAGTTCAGTGGATAGGTAGGGGCATTAGGAGCTATAAAATACACATGTAAGAAAACCAGAGGGAAGGTCATGTAACTGGAACTTCTGGGCCAGAAGTTGCATGGCCTGTAGGATGTTTGTATTTGTGTCACACGGCTCTATTTCTTAGTGGTCTATTCATGTTCACAGTGTTGGTTTGATGAATAGTGGCAGCAAAAGCAGACAAACACCAGGACTGCAGTTCTGAGGGAGAAAGAAGACTAGAGTCTTGGCCTCTGTTTTACAATGTTTCGGGTTTAGGTGATGCACTTTATACCATTTGTAAATGGTCTTTCTCTCTGCAAATTTTAGAGTGTGTGTGTGTGTGTGTGTAGTGTAGTGTACATGCATACCATGATATGCATATGGCAGTCAGAGAATAACTTATGGGAATTGGTTCTTTGTTTCTACCATGTAGGTCATGGACTGAATTCAGATCCTCAGGCTTGGCAGCAAGCACCTTTACACACTGAGCCAGCTTGCAAACATTATTTTACACTTTACAAAATGTCGTGGATCCTTTTATATAGGCAAATAAAGATTAAAACCAGAATTTTGAAAGGCTGTATAGTTTTTGTAATGGGGATGTGCTTAGTTTATTTAACAGGTTTCCTATTGTTATTCATTTATTTCTTGGTATACACACATGCATGGCTAAAATTGACTCTGCCATGCATGTGTGTATGCACATACGTGTGTGTGTATGTGTGTCCAGTTTCTTATTTTCTTTAGGGTAAATTCCTAAGCATGGAACTTCTTATTCATTCACTCTCTAAGTAAACTCTCTAGAAAAAATAATTTTTATCAGTGCATTCATTTCCTAGATCTGTTTTAATAAATACTACAAACCAAATGATTTAAAACAAGTGAAATCTATTGTGTGGCAGTTGTAAAAGACTACCTGGAATCTGGAGAGATGGCTTAGTGGTTAAGAGCACTGAGGGCTCTTCAAGAGGACCCAGGTTTGATTACCAGTGCTCACATGGAAACTTACAACTGTTTGTAATTCCAGTTCCAGGGTATCTGAATAACCAGGGTATTGTTTAACCTTCATGAGCACCAGGAATGAACATGGTGCACAGAAAATATATGCATCACACACACACACACACACACACACACACACACACACTCACACAGACACATTTTAAAAAAAAGGTTATGAGGAAGGGTTCTTTCAGGCCACCCTCTGTTCTTTTGGAAGCCTTAAGTATTCTTTGGTGTAAGGCCTGCATTACTCTCCTTACTCTTGGTACAGCTTGTGCACCACTGTGTTTGCCATCCGGGCAGGGCCTGGAGATTAAAAGAACATACAAGATATCTGGGTCATTCAAAAGGAGATAAGTTGCTGTTTATTCAAGTTTAGGAAATCCCTTATATACCTAACTGCTACACAATGGAATTCCCCCCAAGCAGGTGGGAAATTTTCCCACCCAAGATGGAGTAAACAATAGCCCTATAGCTAACCACCTGGGGGGCAGAGGGAGCACAGGAACAAACTGGATATTTAGCGGGAAAATGCAACAAGATATCTGGCCAGAAACTGTCCTCAAGATGAACCCCGGGAGGAGGGGTAGACCCAGGAGGGGTAGACCGAGGAGGGGTAGACCTGTGGACCCTACACTTTGACCCTTCCTGTGTCTTTACACACATTCTTCAAGTACTATGTGTATGGCTCCACATTCTCTCTATTTTATCAGGACCCCAGCCATATATTGGGTTGGGGTTCACCCCCAGTGACCCCATTTAACTTGATAACCCCATGCAGGTAGCTTAGCTTCAAATAAGGTCACATTCTAGGAGTAATGGGGGTAGAGCCCCAATAGTTGGAAATAGTATGTCCGGCTTGCATTTTAATCTGACAACATGGAAAGCGGCTTGGAGGAGAAAGGAAAATAGAGGTCAAGGAAACTGGGAGACTGGCTTTCCTTTGATGGAAGATAAGGTCCTGGCCTGGAGGAATGATAGTGGACTTGAGGGGGGACAGATGGTTAAGAAATACATAACAGAATCATAGAGCTTAGTAATCCTAGTATGTGAGGATGAGAGCCACCAGGCTATCTGTTGATGGCGTAATGAACAGCTATGTTCCTTGGTTCTGTCCCCAAGTCCAATTAAAACAAGTAAAGACACAGGGCAGCAGCAGAATTGTAGAACTGGGAGGTTAGATGGCAGGACTGGTTGCCTAGGCTGACAGGAGGCCTGCAGTGTAGAATCCGGACAGTAGTGCACTTCATGTCTACCTCAGAGCTTCAGAATTGAAGGGAACCCTAACCTTAATCCTAACCCTGTGGGGTTCAAAGAGAGTGAAGAATGGAAGTATTAGAGAGATGACTTAGTCAGTAAAGAATATGGAAACCTAAGCTCTGACCCCCAGTTTCTACATGAAAAGCCAGGTTCAGCAGTGCAAGTATAATTCCAACTCTGGAGAAGTAGAGACAGATGGAATTGTGGTAGTTTGAATGTAATTGGCCTCCTTATCTCATAGGAAGTGGCACTGTTAGGAGGTGTGGCTTTGTTGGAGGAAGTGTGTCACTGTGGGGGCAGGCTTTGAGGTTTCCTATGCCCAGGATACTGCCCAGTGTCTCAGGCAACTTCCTATTGTCTGCAATATGTAGGTCTCTCAGCTACTACTCCAATACCATGTCTACCTGCACAGAGCCATATCCCACCATGATGATAATGGACTGAACCTCTGAAACTGTATGTGAGCCACCCCAATTAAGTGTTTTCTTTATGAGAATTGCTGTGGTCATGGTGTCTCTTCACAGCAATAGAAACCCTAACTAATACACGGGTTCTGGAGCTCAAGACCCTATTTCAAAAAATAAGGTGGAGAAGAGGTTGAGGAAGACATACAGTACACACACAACAAAAGAATAGGAGCTACGTTAAAATTGTTTAAGAAATGTCAAAACCTGTCCTTAAAGTTCCTTCCACCAGCAGACAAATCCTTTATGGTTCAGGTTGTCACTGATGTGGTAAAAGTAGAAGGGTCTGCATGCCCACAAACATCTTGGGAAGAGTGGCCCTATGAGTAGGAGGGGACCTTCCATCCTGCCCTGTGAGTCTTTCTTTCTTCACTTGCTCTGAGAGTATAGGATTAACTCTCTGAGGCAAGAAGCTGAAGGATCTGAGAGAAGGCCCATAAACGTTGACAGTGTGAAGTTCCTTAGGAAATGTTCTGACAGGTCATCTGGCAAGTGACAAGCAAGTCCCAGAGAGACAGAACTTGGAACTACTTACTGCTCTACTCTGAACTTGGAGAAATAAACTCTAAAGAGGGATCATTTGGTAGCCAAAGTACAGGCCAGTGTTAAGATCAACGTATTTAACCTCTGTACAGAGTTTGTAGATTGAAAATGGGAAGAAACAATGTATGGAAGCGGAAGAAGAAAATAATATATAAAGCCCTTTATCTGATAAAGAAAATATTATATTCCTGAAAAGCAGAAAGCTATTAAAAAATAGCACAGAAAAAGAGCTCTTAGAATTAAAAACATGATCACAGAAATAGGAAATTTCATTGAAGACTTAAAAAGCAGAGCTAAGGAAATTGTCCAGAAATGAGAACAAGTGATAGAAAATACAAAAAGAAGCATCAGGAAAACGAGAGCATCTCTTAGGCAGTTCAGCATTGGAGCGATGTGAAGAGAGCAGAGTGTTAGCTAAGTGACTGCAGGACCTTTCCCAGGCCTGCAGACTGAGTAGTCCGTTAGCTGTTGAAAACAGATCTATACAAGGTTCACTTCATGAAATTCTAGAATATGTAAGGACCTCAGCTGTCCCTAAAAGCATCCACAGAAAGGAGCATGGTAGTGTCTACTGCTGCCATCAACTCATGCCAGAACCTGGAATCAATGGAATCTGCTACCACCACTTACCTGTGCCATGGTGATGCAAAGACAGCCAAAACAGTTCTTGGGACAGTGCTGAAAGTACAAATCGGAATAGGACTGTGGCTCACTGTGTTCATGTCCCAGGGTTACTGTAACTTTCCTGCATCTTTGGACTCTGGGTCACCCCCCAGGTCTTCAACCAAGTTGTTTAAGTTATCTGCAAGCGTTTCTGAGGTGCATCTTCTCTCATTGCATGGTAGATGGACTGTTTCTGTTCCTGTGGGCTACTGAATGGAAGGCCTTGTCTCCTTGCCTCTTGGCCTTCTCCTTGAGACAGCTTGTAACATGGCAGCTTGCTCGGTTAGTGAGGGCGGAATGGAAAGACAGCAGTCCATCTCCCAAGTCTCATCCTAATCCTCCCACTTTCACCTTGCCTGCTATCAGAAGTGAGATGTAAGTCCAGCTTGTAGTCAAAAGGAAGCTGCCATTAAAGGCATAGGGGCTTTAACTTA
Organism: Ellobius talpinus; assembly: GCA_001685095.1. Classification (NCBI taxonomy): domain Eukaryota; kingdom Metazoa; phylum Chordata; class Mammalia; order Rodentia; family Cricetidae; genus Ellobius; species Ellobius talpinus. The sequence goes on from LOJH01026772.1 coordinate 6,708, forward strand.
ACCAATCAATGCTCTAGTCTGAACTCTGTAATGGAGAAGATGGAGATCACTGGAGCGTCTTAACAGTCTGTGTAATGAGAGCGAGTGGGAGGGGGAGAATAGGGAGAGAAAGAAAAGACAAAGATAGGTTGTTTCAAAGAATCACACTGACTTTGGTGTACTGGAAGCCACAGGATAGAGGAGCTATCTCTTGAAAGTTCCAAAAGGAGAATGAAATTTGATTCTGTATAAAACAGTTATTCTAGAAGAGAAATCTGAGAACATTCCATGGCTCAGCTGTGAATAATACTGGCTCAGTCATAGCACACTGTATTCTACAAGTGTGATGAGGGCTGCAGACATGTGGAAAGGCATCTGTGTGAAAGAAGTCAGTAACTGGCAGGATTAGAAACATGAAGGCAAATACTTGAGAAGCAGCTAACAGGTCTGAGTCAGCCTAGGAGAGTGGAGAGAAGCTCATCAAGAACTCAGCTTGTGTAGTTCAGTTTAATAAAAAAAAAACACTTGTGAAAGAGATAGGATCAAAATGTAAAGTGCTCTCTGAACTTGGATTCTGGAACACCAATAACAGTGATGGTAGTGGAAAAACTTAGGCTTAGTGGACATTCGTGGTAAAGTGAGTTCAGTATGTCAGAGGAAGCCTGGTGTAATGTAAGATGCTACCTCAGAATGGCAAATGTGCATGTACTCTGCAGTGTCTAAAACTTTTTATGTGAGTCAGTAAGTATTTCTGAATAGAAAGCTTATTTAAAGAGAGAGGTACACACAAGATGAAGGTGTCTCTGTATTAATGCCCTGAGCTCCTGGACACAGGAGGAACAGACTGGTTGTGGGAAAGGTTGGCTCAACTGTGGACACCTCAAACTTAAGTGTCCAGGCACATCAGATGTCCTTATAGGCAGGACTTCAAGTTAGAGAGAGTGTCAGGCACCAGCTCATGGTTAATTGGCCCGGAGCAGATGGGCTGTGTCTGTGGGAAATGAGAAGAGGAATTAAGACAGCACTAATGAGTATCAAAAACACTGGTGGGGTACGCTGTTCTTGCTGCTTGGTTTTTATTGCTAATTATGTGGGAATACCTTTTTCCTATGCTTTGCTATGTTTGCTTGCTTGTTTGTTTACAACTAAAGGTTTGTGTCAGGCTGCATCTAGCAAATTTATCAGCAGCACTTTTTCAGTAGCGTGTGTTTGCTACCTGTCTTTGTGTCATGTTGTGATTCCCACAGTATTTCAAACTTTCTCATGAGTATTGTATTTATGGTGATCTGTGATGTCATGATTCTAATTATTTTGAACTATATCTGCATAAGATTGTGACTCTAATTGGTAGATACTGTATCACACTGCCTTCTGCTTTTCAAGCTTCCTATTTACAAGTGTTAGACCAGTTATGCAGTAGCCTTTATGTGTTCAGTCAAACACTAGAGATGATTAAGCTTAGAAAAGAAGATTGTTGGAAGCTATGATGGGCCAAAGACAAGATCTGGCACCAAACAGGCAAATTGTGAATGGTGAGAAGTGACCAGTGCTAGACAGGGGCACAGGATGAGGAGAGAGAGTGGAACAGCCTTGCTGCAGAGAAAGTGTTAGTGGATGGATGGAAGTTCAAACCAGCCACATTGTTTCCTTCAGCCAAAGCCTAATCCAGAACAGCTCTAATTCTCTTTAGTCCTGTGGAGGCCAAGAAGCTGGCAGAGGCTGACTCGTGGGGTGCAGTGAAGGAAGTGTCTCCATAACAGGAAAGTGCAGAGGAGCAGCGGCGGCTGATGTTGCAGCAAGTGACTCAGAATGTCTGGCTAAGATCACTGGTGAAGATGGCTACACACCACGGTGGGCTTCCAGCACAGATGACACGGCCCTGTGTTGGAAGACAGTGTTGTCCACTATTTCCATGGCTGTCTTTAAAGTCAAAGAACAAGCAGACTCTTGTGATGCAGCTGGTGGATGACTAAGCCATCCAGTCCTCATTTGCCATTCCAAAAATCCTGTCTTATTCTGCTTATGCTCCATAAATGAAACAGTGAAGTGTATGTGATAGCACATCTGTTTACAGCATAGTTTTCTGGGTGTGTTAAGCTTGCTATTAATACCTGCTGCAACCTGACAATTCCTGTGGTCACCCCAGAGCTCTGATGGAGAAGTAATGTCAGTGTTGGCACACCTCCATACTTGGTATCCATTCCCCAAACAGTAAATCAGGCAGTGATTTTTGACTGTAAAGCCTTATGTTTAAGATCTACTAGTATTTCTGCTGATGATCTGGGAGGTTCAGCTGAAAGGATTCACCACTCTTGGGACCGACCTAGGCCCTCTGCATTTGTGACAATTGTGTAGCTTTTAAGTAGGGCTTATAACAGTGAGATCAGGACCTCTCCCTGGCACTTAGCTGGCTCATGGTAACTTGTTCCCCATGTTGGATTACCAGGAGGAACTCAGTCCTGCCTCAACTTGATGTGCCTTGCTTTGTGCACGCCCATGGGAAGCCTGTCCCTTTCTGCATGAAGACAGGGAGGGGTGGATAGGGAGGGGGCGTAGATGAGAAAGGAGAGGAGATGAGAGGAGAGAGGGGAAACTGGTTGGTGTGTAAAATAAATGAAAAAAAGTTATTTAAATAAAAACTAATTTTAAAAAAGAATGTCTATGCGTCACGGAAGCAGTGACATTAATAGGGCTTTGGAATTGATTCCATGCTTTATGGATACTTGCAGGGAGTTGAGACGGAAGTGGAATCAATGACTACACGTGTGGTAGCAATAACAGGAAAGCCAGAGCTGGGAGTAGAGCCTGAAGGTACACTGACTGGTATAACCTCACAAGAAATGCGATTGAGGAGTTGCTTCTTAGGATGAGCAAAGGAAAGTTCTCGAGATAGTATCTGCTCCTTGCAGAAATGCTGTGATCCTTATTGAGACGACATGGAGGGTTTAGGATATTACAGAAGTACAGTTGATAAGGCAGCAGCAAGGCTTGGGAGCCCAGCTCTCACTGCAAGCAGAAGTGCTGTGCCAATAAAATGCTGTCAGACAGCAGTGTACCCCAAAGAAAAGAACCACCCAGTCCATAGCAGCAACTACCCTGATTTGCAAGCAACCATTAACATAGAGGGGAGACTCACCACCAGTAAAAAGATTAGGCCTCTCAGAAAGCTCAGGTGATCATTAGCAGTTTTTAGCAACAAAAGACACAGTGCTTTTCAGACTGTGCTGTTGAGTTCTTAAAAGACTACAGGAGTGTGTGCACCGACTCCCTCCCTATCTGGATATGCCCACAGTTCTTTCTGTTGTTGCAGTGATGTTTTGAGACTAGTCATTGAAATTCTAAATAACATAATTCTGATCAAGCACTAACCCCCAAACTTCTAGAAATTGTATAGGCTTAACATTTTGCCTTGTGTGTAATGGAATGTGTTGTGTTCTGTGACAATCCAGATTGTGTATGCTCTGGAGTCAGGTGACTCCAGATTTGATGGATTGTTGCCATATGAGAATATATAAGAATAAAGGATTTTCTGTTGACACATTTCCTTGTTTTCCAAGTAAGAAATTCAGAATGTTTTAAGGATTGGTAGTTAATTCTTTCTTAACATTATTATCAAAGCAGATTATATATGTTGAGAAGGTGCATACTGCCTGTTATCTCCATCCAGTTCATTCCTGCTCCAAACTTTTCTCTGTACCTTAACTGACACCGCTCCCACAGCCTGGCAGCCAAGTGTTTGATGAAGTTATTGGCATATTTGAACCAAAGACATTTTCCTATACATCATTGCTTGTGAAGTCCCCTTGCCTCCCCAGTCACAGACTTCCTCATGGTTGATTGATACAGCTGGCTAGACCTTTAGTTCTTTGCTTAGGAACTTTCGTTCATACTAGTCCTTGTCTTTGATTGCCATTGATAGGGGACAGGGTCAAGTTCTTGCCAAGAGAGACAGCGTGGTCCTGAGACCTGTGGGACTGCTATACTGGCCTGGAAGTCCAGCCCAGCCTGGTAGGCTAGTCCTCTACTCAGCCACACTGCAGCATAGCAAGTCCCTTCTGGTGTGTGCAGAGAGGTTTTGTTTTATTTCCATCTCTGCCCTGCTGGTAATGGTAGGGGAAAGGGTGTTGCTTATAGTATTAGAAAAATGCAAGTTTTGTGATGAAGCTGGTCGGGTGATAGTTTTCTAGATTTTTTAAGCAATTAAATTGTTTGTGTGTTCACACACACATGCACACACATATGTACAAATACATACTTGCCACAGCACATGTGGAATCAGAAGGCAACATTGTCGGGGAGGCAGGTTCACCTTATAGAGGCAAGGCCTCTCTTGACCTGGTCAGTTGTCCTCATCAGTTTAGACTGTGAAACCAATATGGACAAATTCAACAGAACCGCCATATATGGGCTGCCCATGCATGCTTCAGCATTGCCAGGACATAAATTTCATTCATTCATTCATTCATTCATTCATTCATTCATTCATTCATTCATGTACTCCAGGACAGGTGACCTAAGAGCTTCCAGCAGATTTTTGTCTCTACTTCCCATCTCTCCTTAGGAATACTGGCATTACAGATGTGTACCACCAAATCTAGCTTTTTTTTCCTTTGGTTCTAGAGATGAGCTCAGGCTGTCAGGCTTGTGTAGTGAATCCCCCAATTCATACAGTTTATTTTTTAGTATGTACATATATTGCAATGACTCTTTTCAAAGTTGCTCAAGCATATTATCAGTCCTCTGTGAAGTCTTATAAATACTAGGATTTCTGTAATCTTTTCAGCCATTTTCTTGAGAGCTTCAATATGCAGGTTTGGAGGCACAAATTTGATTTGCCTCCTGTATTAGTCAGGACTCTCTAGAGTAACAGAATTTGTAGAATGAATCTCTATATGTAGAAAGGGAATTTATTAGAATGACTTACAGGCTGTGGTCCAGCTAATCTAACATAGTTGGCTATGAACAGAAAGTTCAAGAACCTGAAGTTGCTCAGTCCACAAGGCTGGAGGTCTCAGCTTGTCTTCTGTAGACATTGGAATCCCAAAGAAGTAGGTTCTAATGCCAGTGAGGGGATGGACTCACTAGCAAGGCAAGGGCAAAAAGGCAAAGAGCAAAATCTTCCTTCTCCTATGTCTTTATGTAGTCTTCCAACAGAAGGTGTGGCCCAGATTAAAGGTGGACCTTCCTACCTCAATATCTGGATCAGAAGGGAATCTTCCTACTTCAGATTAGGAAAAAATCCCTTGTTGGTATTCCCTCCATTTTTGGATTTTAGTTAATTCCAGATGTGTTTAAATTGACAACCAAGGATAGCCATCATACCTACCTCTTCTACATGTGGCCTGGTTCAAGGTCACAGGTGACCTTGAATCCTGGGAGCAGGATTCATGCTTCTCACAGGAGCCATGATCAGCTTTGTGCCTAGAGAGTGTACTGGTGTTCCTGCCTCCTCATGGAGAGTGCTCTGTGTTCCTACCACCTCATAGAGAGTGCTCTGTGTTCCTGCCTCCTCCTGGAGAGAGTGCACTGTGTTCCTCCTGGAGAGTGCACTGTGTTCCTGCCTCCTCCTGGAGAGTGCACTGTGTTCCTGCCTCCTCCTGGAGAGTGCTCTGTGTTCCTGTCTCCTCATAGAGAGTGCTCTGTGTTCCTGCCTCCTGGAGAGTGCTGTGTTCCTGCCTCCTCCTGGAGAGTGCTCTGTGTTCCTGCCTCCTCCTGGAGAGTGCTCTGTGTTCCTGCCTCCTCATAGAGAGTGCACTGGCATTTGTGCCTTTGTCCCAAATATCAGGTCTGGTTTAATTTTTCTGATGCTCCCTTCTGTGAAGGATGATGCTTTCTTTCCACTACCAATTGGCACCTTGGTATTTTTACATGAATCTTTGAATGTGCCTCTGTCTTTTGTCTTCTGCTGGGAGGAGTACCTGGCTATCTTGTAAGCTACCATAATTCTGTGTTTATATATTATAAAGCTAATCAAGTTAGCAAAAATGCAAGTTTTTAAGTCTTAATTGTTTTTAGGAATCTAGTGTGGTAGTGTTTTGAAAGAATATAGGCTCAGAAAAAAATTAGTTTAGATATTTACATGAAACTTCCCTTAGCAAATCTTAAAATGTTAAACATTTTAAATATTTTGAGTCCAGAATTCTACTTTGCCTTTCATTGACTGCATGGCCTTGGGCATGTCCTGCTCTTCTGTGAGTCTTGGCTTTTCATATATTAAAGGGGACACTCTTTCTACCTTGTTGACCATACTGGATTGTTTTTAAGATTCAATAGGACTTTGACTGACGTGGTTCAAAGTGAATGTCAACATGTGACTTGGCTGTCACTATTTGTACATATTCCTAGGTTACTTCCTAGTTGAAGAAGACATGAATTGGGGCTGGAAGATGGCTCAACAGTTAATAGCATGTATTGTTCTTCCAAAGGACACAAATTAGGTTTACAGCGCTCGTATCAGAGGATTCACAATCACCTATAACTCCAGTTCCAGGGGATTCATGCCTTCTGGCCTCTTCAGGCTTCTGCATATGTATGGTATACACACACACACACATACGCTAACACATAAAAATAAAATAAAAAATGTACATAAGTGAGCACATAGGATAAAATGGTTGCTTTCCTTCAGTGAATGTCCCTGGAGCTGTGTTCTAAGTTAGAGACTGAGTATCTGCTAGGTGTGTCTACCATGTGCTGTGCTCACTGACCTTAGCTCCATCACAAACACACTCAGAGAAAATGACCAGCCTTGTTTCTGGACAGAAGCAGTTTCTTCTTACTAGTGAGTAAAGGTTGTCTATCATATATGCCTTATGAGACCCACTCTGAGCATCTGAGCATCCTCTAGCTGGATGGCCTGCTCTGTCCTTCAACTCCAGCATGTATCAGCACAAAAGACATGGAGATGGTTTAGGTTGGCTACAGGAGGTTGTTGCTAGGGTAAATTGCTTTAGTGACTTGAAGGCCACTCACTGTGACTTGAGGAACTTTCAGGAAGCTGTGAATTCTAGATCCTAGTTAGTTCCCACCCAGCTGAAAGAGTCATATATAGAGGGGTCCAAAACTAATCCAGACTTTGTGGGACAGACTTCCCAAAGGGACTGTTTGGAACCCCTGTTAGTTGTAGATAATTTTACTGGTGATGATCACACCAAGCAAGCCTATTTGTAGCTTTATTTGATTTTGCATTTATGCATTGAAATGCCTTTTCCAAGGGCTCTGAAATGTAAGATGAGGTATAGGTAGGGAAGGTGTCTCTTGTAAAGCAGAGGGAGACGTGGGTTTGCTTTATAAGATTGGAGGTAGCCCCTTATTGCTCCTGTGGCCTCATTGGTCTTGGCTCCCTTTTACCTGCCTGTTTCTCATCAAAAAAACAACAGAAAAACAAAAACAAAAACATGTGATGGAATCCTTTCATTCTTAAAATTTATTTATTCATTCATTCATTCATTTATTTATTTATGGCCAAATCTCCTAACTCTATAATCTAGCAGTCAAGGTATGTTATGTGGCTGTGTGCCTCTGCTGGTCTTATTCCAGCTTTTCTCTAGAAGATAACTGGAACCTCTCACCATGTGCAGAGCAATCAACTGTTCAGAAATGACCTCTGTCTAGAGGGTATTTCCCCCTTTCCCCTGTCCAAAGATAGATGTCTATTGACACCAAAGGCTTCCCTGCCTTGTGCATTTTTCATATGCTCTCCTTCTTCCTTGTTCCCACCCTGTCTCTACTCCTACATCAAGGCTGGTAGGATGTTCCTGTGCTCATACCCCTGGGCAAGGACACACTAGAGGAGGTCCATGAGTAGGAACACTGTTTTAACACTGGCATAGTGGCAACTACTGAGTTAGGTGCTTCAGAAAGATTTGTCAGGGGAATTACAGGGCGCTGACATGGAGGCTCTGTGCTTTCTCATCGGCTGTGTTAACAGCCAGTGGCTAGAGTGATCTTGGTGTCATTGTTATGATCTGATGTGGTGTATGAACTTTCTCAGCAATGGACTCAACTGGCCAGCACCTACTGTTACCTAGTAAAAGCTGGTGGCCTTTTAAAGGAGCTGGTTCTCGAGATCTAGGACTCCATAAATGTTGAGCAGGGCCAGGGTTACTGCCTGTTCTTGAACTTTATCTTGGGAATAGCTTCACCTACAATGGACAGAACACAATGGACTCTTAAACTTTAGACGTGCAGAGGATTTGCAACTGGGGACTCCTAAGGATAAGGAGGCTTCTGGAGCCTAGACCCCCACCTCTTACTCTTAGTAGGTTGCAGCGTGAGATCTTGGCCCCAGCAACCTTGCAAAATGGTGTTGCCTGTCTGTGCTGGTGCCTGAAAGCCAGAAGGCAGCAGAGCCCTATGCAAGGGAGGAGTGTGGTTGGGTTGTTTTCTCTTTACAATCAAGTATGTTGGGGTTTTGCCAGAAAGATTTTCCTCTTGTCTTTTTTTGTTCTAAATGAAAAGCTTTCCTGGCAGATGTCGTAAAGCCACTTCTAGGGCATTGATAGTTACCTAAAAAAGCCCCTGGCTTCCTCTCCCCACCAGCTGACTGTGCATTTTGCTGCCCCACATCTGTGCTGTCTTCCACAGAAGGCTGAGCTTGTAAGTGCCTGCTCTGGTGAAGGCCTGGCCTGTGCCTGCAGGCCTCCCCCAACACGGGAGTTGTCCCTCCTGTTTAGTGCTTTATGACCTCATTTTCACCCTCCCTCTGCTGTATCTAAACCTGCTGTATCCCTACATCTCTGATGGTATTCAAGGCCCTGTAGGATCAGGCCATATCTGGCCTCTCCTTTACTCCTCATTTGCTGCCTCAGCTTGCCTCCTCTCATTGGCCCTGTGCTATGCTTCCTCTTTTACTGTCTGCCCTGAGCATCCTCATAAACCTTCTTCCCCACTTCCTATTAGAAGTGCAGTGTGTCCAGATTATGTTACATGCCACTTGTGAGCTGTAGAATATGTCAAGACAAGGCAAAAAGGCCAGGGTTTGTGTCCTGTGGACAGTCCAGCTCTCCATAGAGCTCTTTCTTGTAAGGACTGGGTGACTGCCCTGCTGGCCTTGGTAGGAAGAATGAATAAGGTGACCTATAGAGCAAAGAGTAGCAGCAGGACATGCCTGTGGGCATCTGGCTGCTTTAAATGATTCTTTCCTGAACTTCCTGCCTGAAAGGACTTCTCTTTATGTTCATGCCTTGGCAGCTGACAGGTGGAAAAAGCATTTCTACCTGTATTGCAGTTGTTTGCAGAAGGACTCTTCTCCCTTCTTAAACAGGTTCTTTGATTGTGTTTGGCTCATCCTCCACAAAGCCGCTCAAGTCCTTCCTGGATGCCTTGCTCTCTAAGTGTGTGAACAACATGTACTACTAAACTCAGAGGTTCAGAGTCAGGCTCTCAGAGGTGGCTGCTCCCCATGGAGACAGGTAGCCTTCCTCTCTGCCTTTCATTATGTTTATTACCTGACTGATTTTTACTCTGTATTAAAATGTATTTGTAAAGAGAAAATAAGTGAAGGCTTATAAAGAGATGGTCTGTCAATGTGTGGCCCAATGTTCTCTAATGCAGATCACCATGGCAACATGGTAGCCTTCACATTTCACTAGTTAAGAAGATGAACTCTTCTGCCCACAGAATCCAACCGGATTGGCCACCATTACCCAGTGCTCTTTGCAGCAAGTCTTACTGAAAGCCAGGAGACCTCATTACCAGGGACCTTTCCTCAGCAGGGATTATCCCCTGGCATTCTCAGCTCTTCCTGTCTCCCTGTGGCCCCCTCCTGCATCAGGCCTTGTGGCAATGGTCCATATGACTTTTATCTGTATACCTGCTACCTCTGCTCCAGGCCTTTGAGAGTATGGGGAGGTAGGAGTAGATATCTCTGAGGTGTTTGTGTAGCAGATCAGATTGACACTTGTGTGATGCCAGCAGCCCTAGTACACTGCTCAGCAGCTTGCCTGTTGACCAGCATCTCTGCAGTGGCAGGTGTCAGCTTCTCTTACTTCCTCACTGTGTGACTTAGGCTGGATTGACCTCTATCTTTGTGCTTCTAACTCTTGAGTGCTAGGATTTCAGGTGTGTGCATCTTTTTCTGTCGTTAGCTTATCCTCTGAGGTTCTGCTCACTGTCATGATGGGAAGGTAGACCTGTTTATAGCCTTTTTTCTTTTTGCTTATTTGGTTGGTTGTTTTGGTTTGTTTGTTTTGAGGGGAGGGCAGTAACAAGATGATAAGGCCAGGTGCAGGAATAATAAGTCTAAATCTGACAAGCAGGCACCCAGAAGAACATAGTGACTAACTCAGTCCCAGAATGCTGTGTGGCACCTGGGGTTCTGCATGCTGCATACTCTAGCTTGGGCAGAAGTTGGCAAGCCTGGAGGGTTCTAGACCACCCCTTGATACGGTGTTTGCAGCAGGAAGACAGGCTTCGCTGCTCCTCTCCCCGGTGTCAGGCCACAGTATAGCCAGGCAGTGACCACAGTGGAGATGGGGAAGTCAGCTGGCAGCAGTCCACCAGAAACCTGCTTTCCTTGGCTCTCAGCAGCTCTTTGTTGACTGAGGTCTTAAGTGGCCACACCTGACAGAGGTCTCTGGGCAGATGGAAGCCCATATGCCCACTAGAGTGCTAACTTTCGATGGTGGGCTCCCAGGGGAGATTTGGCATGCAAATCTTGGAATCATTTGGACGCAAAGTATACCAAGGACAATATACCTAAGCTGAGATTCTGACTGTGCCTGGTTACCAGTGTATGAGACCTTGCTAGACCTTGTTCTAAAGAATTTTCTGCTGATAAGGATATTTGAGGAGAGTCTAGCAGAAGGCACCTGGGAGTCTAGTTTGGACAGCTGCCTTGGCTTTTCTGTCATAGGGAATGGTAGCCCTTATGGAAAGAATCAGCTCTGGAAACAGGCCTGGATTCAAATCTCCACTTTGCTGCCCTCTGTCTGTGTGTTGATGTGGGTACAACTTAAGGGGTGCAGCTAGCCCCAAGTAATGCTTCTGAAGGCCACAACAATGCTCCACCTGTTTTCCAGCAAACTCTCTCAGAGGGAGTTATTTCTGGTGAGAACTATTATCTTTTCGTTTTGGTCTCCCTAGCCATAGTAGTTGGTTTTGTTTGTTTGTTTTAAATTTTTTTTAAGTATGACAATAAACATGTAAATTTGAAGCCATCAGCCCATACAGTTTTACGTGGGTACACTCACTCTCTGACCCAAGATGTACACCATCTTTACCATCACAGAAGGACCCCTTTCTAATAACCCTCCCGTACAAGGTGGCCACCAAGAGACCCTGTCACTGTCAACTGGTTTGTGATCTTGACTTAACTCTGTGGAGGTATGTTCCCTGGTGCCTCTGGCTCTGCGCTGTGCTTGTGGGGTTTACCTGTGTTGCATTTAGCAACTTTCTGTTCCTTTCCAGTGCTATACAACATTTTGCTGTCTGACTGTGCCATGGCTTACTTATTAAGTACATGTGAATATTGACGCTGTTCCCAGGACTGGGCTATTATGAATAATGTTGCTATGACATTTTAAACTTTTTAAAAAGATTTATTTTTTTATTATTATTATTAAAAATTTCCACCTCCTCCACTCCTCCCAATTCCCT
>LOJH01026774.1:0-18284 GCA_001685095.1 Ellobius talpinus
TTTGCTTTGGATATTTTGTTATAGCAACCTTAAAGAGACTAATATACAAGTGAATGGCAGGACTCTATACATTAAAATAAAGTCAGTAAGTATTGATTGGGGATCTTGAGCTCTTGTTTGGAAAAGACTCCTGAATTTTTAGAGAAATGCGATAGATAAAAATAGAGATATATGAGATAATATAAAAATAACATAGCATTAAGAATGGGGGATCCATCCATTCTTTGGGTTCAAATGATCTGCTGCGGAGTCTTAGAGGCTGCAAGTTCCTTATGAATAGCCTTGTTCCACTCTTTTATTTTCCAAAGAGAATGCAGAGGCCAGAAATACTAGGTGATTTGTCTGAGTTCATTCAGCTTATGAAAAAAAGGAGCCTCAGCCAAGCTGGCGCTGTGTGACCCATTGCTACCCAGGTGTGCAATTTGAGAAGGACTTTGGAGGACCTTGTTGAGTATGCAAGTTGGGCACTGTATATCTTTAGGAGGGGCCACTCCCGTGGACTCTGATGGCCGTCACCTAGGGAAGAAGACACATTAGCTGGGAGGATGGTTTATATAGATGAAACAGTAGGGCACTTCCACTCTCTCTGGCGCTCTTCATTCCAGAGGATGGCTTTGTCTGTACAGACCACCTTAGGCCAGAGTATCCCCCCCCCAAGAAGTTATGTCTTTGTATCTTATAGACCTGGTATCACTTAAAAAAAATTGAAAACTGGATCCACAGTTCATCGCTATGAGTGTGATCTTGGCCAAGCTACTTGCCCTCTCCAGGCTCAAAAGTAGTCATAGCACCTGCTCTTCAAGGTCATTGCACAAAGTAAAATGAGACCAGGAGCTCGAGGGATGACTGTGTCTGTAAAGTATTGTTGTGCAAACATGAGGGTCCGAGTTTGAGCACCCAAACCCACATTAACAAATTTGAAGTGATGGCACGCACTGGCAATCCTGGAACTGGGGAGACAGAGGCAAGCATTCCCAAAATATGGGCTGGCCAGCCAATGCAACCTAACTTGCCACAAAAGTGAGCTCCAAGCAAACAAGAGACCCTTTTCTCAATTTAAAAAACAAAAAACGTGGGTAGTATCTAAGGACCAGCACTCTTTGGCTTCCATATTGCACACATACTTATATGTGAGCTCCTGCACACACACACACACACATACACATACAATGTAAAATAAGATTATGAAAATATTTTCAAAGCATCTACTTACTTGTATCTCTGACATAAATTCACTATAATAACCAAAAATTTTCTGATATATGTTCCTGAACCTAGCCCTTGGTTTACCTTGAGTGAATCTTCTGAGAACCTGCTGGCTTCAAGCAAGACTTTCTGTGGCAGTTTGAATAAGACTGACCCCCCCACACACACATATATGCTCATATATTTGAGTGCTTTTTCATCAGGGAGTGGCACTACTTGAGAAGGATTAGGACTGTGGCCTTGTTGGAGTAGGTGTGACATTTTTGGAGGAAGTATGTCACTGGGGGTGGACTTGGAGGTTTCAAAACCTAAACCAGACCCAGTGTCAGTCAATCTCTCTGCCTACAGATCAGGTTGTAGCCCTCAGCTATGACTCCAGTGTCTGCCTGCATGCCTCCATGTTCACTGCCATAATGATAATGGACTAAACCTTTGAAACTATAAGCAAACTCCAACTAAGCTCACACAAGCTCATGGTGCGACAGCAAATAGAACACTGACAAAGACACCTTTCTGCTGTCTTCATGGCAGTGAAGTTGAAGCAGAAGGAGAAGACACAATAAATGCACCTGAACTGTAGTGAAAACCACACACATGAACACAGCCCGCTCACAGCTATGCTTGGGCGGTGACAAGCCACTCGGTGTCCCACTCAGCAGCTCTAAGGCAGCATGGTTTTGAAATTTTGAAATTTCCTCCTTTGAGACAGTACATCATCTTTTCCTTATCAAGCATAGTCACAGATTCACCTGCGGGCTTTCTCTCAGCCCCTCACCTGTTCAGCCTTTTAGACATCTTTGTATACTTTAAGGGTAATATACAAATAGTCTCTGATATACAATGGTTCCATGTGTGGTTTTGCAGCTTCCTGATGGTGGGAAACTGCATTTAGTGAGAATCATACTCCGAATTCTGAATTTTGGTCTCTTTTTGCTTAGCAATATGTGATGTCGCCACGTCATTTTCTCCTGCGGCTCAGTGGTGGCATCAGGCTGCCGTTCCTGTGCAATCAAGAGGGAATGCAGCTGGCACCCTCTGTGGTCTCTTGCTCAGCTCTAATTCTGGATAGGTCAGGTAGATTAGGTGTATTTTCTGCTTGCATTATTTCTAGTTTTCAATGGGTTATTGAGGTGTAATGCCATGGTAAGTGAAACACTGTGTCTGTGTGTGTGTGTGTGCATGTGTGTGTGCGTATGTGTGTGTGCATGTGTGTGTGTGTGCATGCATGCACCTCCCCTAGCATCCTTTCTGTAGAGTAACAGAGCTGAGCTTGTGACCAACGTTTCAGAAGTAAAATGACTTTTACTATCAGGAGAATGGATCTGTTTTCCCACTGAGTGGAAATAAGATCACTAGGTGTCAGGAGCCCAGGGAAAACATTTGATACAGCTGAGTAGGGATGGATGTCATTTAGATGAAGATGGCTGGAGCCATTCTATCTCTTGCTAGACATAAAATGTCCAAAGAGGCAAAAGGATAATGGTGTACCATCTCTAATAATTAATATTCTTCCCGGGCTCTCTCCTGACACTGCTAATACTAAGGCTTTGGTGATGCTGTGGACATTGCTGAGTGACACATTGTTATGGAGGATCCCATAGGGAGGAGGAGGTGGGGTACTCAGGAGCCTCCATTCCTTCTTCCCCAGGGAGAGGAGGGCCAATTTGGAAGTGTCCTGGGGCACATTTTCTTCAGCCCAGACAAAGACACAACTGTTCTTAAACATCAAAGGCTATGTCTAGCCACACCCCAGGCCTCGTTTTATAGCTTGACACAACCTCATTATGTCATGGTTTCCCAGTAAAGAGACAAGAAGCACCAGCCTTTTCCATGGGCTAAAGCATCAGTGAGGGGGACTCCAGGCTTTTAAGCCCTTCAGACGTAAGTCTCTCTCTGGCAGCCCCTCTCCAACTTCCATTAGGAAATTGGTTTATAATGTGTTATAATGGGTGACAGTTTCCCAAGTCACTTAATTGGAATCCTTCTTGTGATTTTTACTTAACTCTTAGATCCCGGTCCTAAATACTTCCTGATCCTTAGAACTTCACAAAGTCTAGGCTAGGGAGATGGCAGCTTGTCATGTAAGCTTCTGCTTGGGTTTAAATCTCAAGAACTCACATAAAGCTGGACACAGTAGTGCAAGTGTCTATAATCTCAGCCTTCCTGTGGAGAGGTGGGAGGGGGAGACAGGAGAATTCCCCAAAGTCCTGCCAGCTAGCCTGAAATATGTCTCTAGGATGAGACTCTGTCTCTAAGATAAGGTGGGAGGTGTGGAGCAGCATGGCTCATGTTGTGGCGTTATATACACATGTATGATGGGGGTGGTTGACTGATTCAAAAAGAAAAGAATTTTGGAATTCCCTAGCTTTCTCCAGGTAGATGGCTGTCATTTGCTATGCTAGAGATAGAGGTAAAGATGACCCAAAAGAATGAAATCTAACCTTTACCACTAAGATACTGTCAGCAAGAAGGAGAGGAAAGAAGGAAGGACTTAAGAGAAATAGTAATTGGCTCTTTCCAAACATGTACACTTGTGCTTAATCCAAGACATAATGCTGTAGACATGTCTGACCCTTCTGTCTCTTTGCTCACACAAAAAAATGGTGTTTTCAATGTGAGATGGTCCCTGTGGACTCATGTGTCTGTCATCCATGTTTTTGTCCAGAGTGCTTTCAGGTTCTTGGCTGAAGAAGCAAACACAAATAGCAAATCAGCAAGTCATTTTATTCAAAGGCAAAACAAAAGTATAAGTTAGATATGTAGCAAGAGCGCTTCAGGCTGAATGAGACCTACTCAAGAACATCGGGTTACTGTTTGTGACCTCCCCTATGTGTTAGAGTAAGGCCAATTGTTGGTTCCCGGCTGCTCAGCCTGAAATAATCACACAGGAACTATATTATTTAAATCACTGCTTGGCCCATTAGCTCTAGCTTCTTATTGGCTAACTCTTACATATTAATTTAAACCATTTCTTGTAATCTGTGTATCACCATGTGGCTGTGGCTTACTGCCTAAAGTTCCAGCATCTGTCTGACTTCTCTCTAATTTGCCCTTCTTTCTCCCAGCATTCAGTTTAGTTTCCCCCCCCCACCTAGCTCTGTTCCCATACAGCTCTGCTATAGGCCCAAAGCAGTTCCTTTATTAACCCATGATATTCACAGCATACAGAGGGGAGTCCCACATCACCTATGAATCCAGTGGAGGAACTGTTTGCTATGGGTGGTATATGAGTTTGTCCTGTTTTGATTGACAGGCTTGCATTATGCAAAGCCTTGTTCACTGAGCAATCCTTTGTCATGTGTCATCTGATTTTAGTCATACGCATACCGAAGCATGTATAGGCATAAAATAGTAAAGAGGAGATTCATCCTAAAAGTTCTGTTAGTGAAAATGGTTTACCTTAATGAAAACTTAACACTTAAAACTAGTTTAGGCAGGATCAGCCCACTGCCCCTAGTTCCAGGATGTTTCAGGCTGTGTTTGACTGCAAAGGGGGGAGTGAGTTCCTAAGGATTGCTAGTTAGCAATATAGTAAAGAAGCCCAGTTGCTTTGCTTGTGTGTTTATATCTGTTTGAGGATTGTGCATAGTTCCATGCAACCAGGGTCATGGTTGCTAAGTGCTTTGTTGGAAAACAAGGGGACATGGCTGGTGCCATCTGGGGTCCTGGGTTGCCAGGCTATCTGCACTAACCATGCCTCATTTGAACATTTGATTCCCACTCAATGGTATTGTTGGGGGAGGTTGTTGAACCTAGCTGGCTGGTGAAGTCAGGACTTGTAGATTATAGTGTACCCACAGCTGACTCGTATATTCAAATTTGAGCTCTGTGTTTCCTATATGCCACCATGAAGTAAACAGACATGACAGGTCTCACTGCCACGAACAAGTCAGCCCCAGCCTCCATTCCTTCTCTGCCACGATGGACTGTGAGCCAGAATAAACAACTCATTCCTTCAGGAATAGCCTGTCACAGCAATGGATAAAGTAACTGCACATATCTTTAATGGGCTACGATAAAGCACAGAGATCAAGAGTCTAGTAATCAAAAGCCCAGCCTCATATTGGCCGACTCAGGCCAGGTCAGGGTCTTCCCCTTGCTGGCCCTAAGGCCCCGTGTAGGTTGCCTGACTCTCCAAGCTTCAGTTTTCTTACTTGTCACTTGGGATTGGGACCTGTTGCTGCCTCTCAGCATTGGTAAGAGGGTAGAGCACAAAGTTAGCTGTCCATAAGAATGAGGGAGGGAGAGCATTCAGATGTTGGGAAAAGAATTCCACAGAGACTCTCCCTGCTTTACATTTGAACAGAACAGTCAAACAAGGGCACAAGGAGAGACCCAAGGCTCACCCATAGTCCTAGAAAAATATAACAGCTTCAGAGACATCTGATAGCCACAGGGTCTAGAAGAGGGACTGCGGCAGGAACTGGAACCACTCTGGGGAAAAACTTTTCCATCCACCCTGGAAGCATAACATTATTTTAATAACTTGAAGTCTCATTCTGTACAAGCTAAAGAGCAACCCCTCTGTGGGACTCAGTTTATCTCCTTATAAATGGAAGACTATGGAATCAGGAATGACTTAGGAATCATCTCAAAATCAGAGATCATTCTGAATTTGACATCTCAAGTCTATAGGAAGAGGTGACTTGTCCTCATAAGAACACAGAAGGCCAGGGTTGGGAGCCCTGGATAGGAAGTTTGCAGGGCTTCCTCTTCTTCCCACAGATAGAGTTGCTGCAATGAGCTTTGGCCTATCGGGCTCTCAGGACTGCCTAGAAAAGATCTTGATCTTCCCCACAGTGTCCACCTGGTACATAAAAGGGGTGTGTGTGATTGTGAGGACAACTGAAGAGGGATGCTGACTCCTGTTGTGGGGTGGTATCCCCTACCAAGGACCTGAGCTAACCCAAACAGTAGGCAGCATGGGCACAGGTTACTTCCTTAGCAGCCACTGTAATGGCTTATTAAAAATGCTGCAGGATCCCTGACGGCCCCCAAGCCGTGGCACGCAGTGGGCCATGTGGTGGCAGGCAGGAGGCAGCGGATCCCAAGAACAGCCAGTCCCAGGCAGGGACAGCACACGAGACCACGCGGCAGATCTCCAAAGGTGGCTGGTCTCTAGCAGTGAGCCATGTGGCAGTGGCGGGTGAGAGACAGACCTATAGGCACACCATGCAGAATGAGGTTGGATTATTTATTTAGTGATGGAGGAGGAGGGAGAAGAGACCGAAAAAGAGAGAGAACTCAGGCTGGAAACTGAAGATCAGCTTGTCTCAGCCGATGGGGGAAGGAGTGGGTGTGGCTTGTCTCTTAAAGAGACAGAACAATCATTACAGCCATAACCTCAATCCTAAATTCCGAACTCTGTGAGACCTCACTGTGCTCACTGTGTAGAATAAGCACCCCTTATCCCAAATCATAACTATTTCCAATTTCGTAACATTTGTATACACACATGGTGATATTCCTGGGGAATGGTGCTCAAGCCTTAACACACTTATCACTCACCCTTTATGTTCAGACAGTGCAGTTAATTTTACGCAATATTTAGCACGTCTACTTAATTTCTCACGAGATCACTTGGGAAATTGACCATTTGTGACTTCACATTGCACTCAAACGTAGTGTATGTTGGAGAATTTTGCATTTTGCATCTGTGGCTTAGGATGATCACATTATACAGCAATGAAAACCCAGCCAGTATAAAGAAAGAAATTTGGAGTTGGAGAGATGACTCAATAGTTAAGAGAGCATACTACTCTTACAGAGGACAGAAGATCAGTTCTCAGCCCACAAGTGGGGCAACTGCAACTCCAGCTCCAGGGATCCTCCACCTTCTCCTGGCCTCCCTGGGCACCTACTCACATGCAGTACACATAAACCCAAATAAACACATGCGTACACATACATTTAAATGAAAATAAATATCTTCAAAAAGAAAGAAATGCAAGTCACTAGCAATCTCCCTGTTTGGATTCCTGTTACTGCCTTGCCTGTATTCTGTGTTCACATTGGTAAGCTTCCATGTATCTATATGGATATCTTGTCACATAAGCTGTCACAATAGCTGACATTTATGAGTCTCTTACCTGTGTTCGGCATTGTGTTAAGCAATTTATGAAGTCTATTTCATTTAACCTTTACAGAAAGCCTAAAGTGGGGAAAGGACAGTGTAGTAAACACTATTTATAGATGGAGAGATTGAGGTTCAGGTCGAAGTCACATTTTATATGTCAGAAATGTTTTCTGCTATTAGCTGTTCTCCAGAAGCATGGCTTCTGATGGTTACATCCCTTGCCAGAGAAGAAATACATTGTTTATCAACCATTTCCTTCTTCTGGACATTTTGGGTCTCCTGTCTAGATTTTTATCATTATAAGTAATAGAGTAACAAATACTGGGGTGACTTGTGCATAACACTTGATAGAAATACAGGTATTCAGCTTAATATCATGAACGATTTTTTAAACTCATTGGTTTGGTCTGGAAGCAATAACTTCATAGGCAAATTAAATCCATTTTGTATTATTACCATTGGCTTGTGAATCTGTTGATATCACCCACCAGTCTGGTTTGTGATTAAAAACAAGCATTGGGGTCGGATTTTGTTTTTAGGTAGAGTGTTTACCGAGTGAGCAGAAGACTCTGAGTTTGAATGCCAGACTCTAAAATAACAACAAAGACAAACAAGAAAACAAAACCAAAAAAAGTAGTTCATTAGATTCCCTTGTTAAAGTTTGAATCTTTAGGTAGGTGATTAACAAGAGGTCTTGTGTGTGCTAGTAAGAGACCGAGGAAAGAAAGGAGGAACAAGCAGCACAAAAGAGCAGGAATTAGAGGGATATGCGTTAGAATTCAAATCACGGGCTCCTAGTATGGAGTTAGTTGGAGTGATGAGATTTCTCTTTAACCGCACGTTCCCACAAGTTAAGTGCTGGCCGCTTGTCAGTTTGTTTGTTGATGGGGTGGAGGGAAGCAATGTGAACTTGTATGTTGAGAAGGTTATGAGTGCCCTGTACATCTTCGCAGTTATGTGAACATCCATTAGATTATCTGGATGTCGAGCTTTGAAAGGAACCTAACAACCAATCAGCTTCTGGGCTTATGTCAGGCCATGCTGTACATCAAGTGGACAAGAGAACCAGCTACTGGGAAAGCTAGCAAGGAGCCAGCCTTTCTGTCCGAATCCATTTACCAGAACAGATAGTAAATTGTAAGAAGAATGGGAATCTGGCAGAGTGATAGGTTCTGAGGTTAACCATTGTGCTTGTGTAATAAACACACAGCAGATGCAACAATCTTGTACCAGAGCAGGTAAGAGGGCCCTCCTCCTCTCCCACGGTAACCAAGCAGGATGCTTGGTAGCACCAAAGAATATCTGTTCACCTTCATTCTACTTCTCCTTGGCATTGACCTTGTTGCATTTAAAAGGCTGGAATCGTGGGCCCCCACCTGCGTGCAAGGTTTCAACTGGTCCCTGTGCCAGGAGAAGAAGGCTTTTGCTGGAGTAAGAGTGAGAAGAACCACAAATGCACCATAAGCAGGAAGTTCACAAAGTGCAGGGAGGGTCAATCAGATTATGGATGCACTTTCCCTATGCTTTTTCCAGTGAAGTGGGAAATCAAGAAGGGGTCTTGGGAAAATCCCTTCAGGGTTAGGAAAAGAAGTTGCATTTTGCATCATCCAGGAAACAGAGGCTGGTTACTCTGCAAGCCTGAACTTTACAAATAGCCAGAATCACATGGGCTCTGTGGAATCTTTATTTTCTTAGTCCCCACTTCTGTGTATGGGGTGTGTATAGTGTGTGTGTGTGTGTGTGTGTGTGTGTGTGTCTTTGTCTGTGTGTATATGTGTGGGGAAGGATGGGTGGTATATACTATACGTATATTATGTATTTATGTGTATGCAGACCAGAAGTTGGTGTACCTCACTTTCTCTCCACCTTTTTTCTGGGAGAGGGGCTCTCTCATCAAACTTATTGATTTAGCAAGTGTAGCTGGGCAACAAGCTCCAGGGATCCCCTTGTCTCTGTCTTCCAAAGTTGAGATTACAATACATACTGTGCTACCACATCCAGGTTTTCACATTGGCGCTGAGGATCAAACTCAGATCCTCAAGCGTTAACAAACTGCCCCGTCTTCCCAGCCCCCCTTTCACAGTCTTGACGTGGCAAGGGAAATGTTCTAAGTCAGCATTGACCAGTACAATAGCCATAGTCACATGGAGTCCCTGAGTAGCTGACCTGTTGCCAGAGCAACAGAACAACGGAATTTTCAATTTATTTGAATTGATTTTTATTTGAAACTGATTGCAGCATTGCATGGCACAAAGATAAAAAGAAAAGCTTTCTCGTTCCAACAGCTAATGTTACTTTAAAAATGTTTTATATAAAAATTTAATCCCTGTAGGCTGAAGAAGTCAAATATTACATTTACTCCAAAAAGAACAAACAGAATCTTGCTAAGGAGGGCTACAGCAGAGGCAGCTAACTTAAGGTAGGGCCCAAGGCAAGGGATTTGCTTAAAGGCATCTGCTTTTATGTGGCCCTCTCTGCTCTACTAGAGGCTTCTCCTTCCTGGATGAAGTGGTTATTTTAGAACCTCGGTATTTTCATACTCAATAGGCTTGATGTTTCATACAGCTGGGCTATCATGGGTATGAAAAGCCTCTCCTTCGGCTTCAGGTTCCCCGGTTTCTTCCAGCTGCACAGATGTGAACGTGATGCCTTAGGCGCTCTCTCTCTCCCAGCGCTGATACAGCAATGACAGCCTGCGTACAGAAATAAATAAGTTGCTACTTTATGGAGGGAAAACAAAGCGATGCCCCATAGAAGGCACCTGGCCATCTCAAATACAGTTCTTTGACCAGGTGGGACCTGCTCGCTTTCTTTTGCAGTTAGGAAGAGGACGTGAGCTGCGCTTGGTAGCACAGGCCTGTAGTTCCCAGTGCCAGGAAAGCTGAGGCAGGACGATTGGTTGAAAGCTCAGTGCCTGCCTGACTCCAGAGCCCAGCCTGAGAAACTCAATGAGTCCCTGTCCCAAAACAAAAGGTAGAAAGAGGACTGGGGCTATAATTCCATGGTAGAGCACTTGCCTACTACATAAAGATGTGTGAGGCCCTGAGTTCAAACCCCAGGACCACACAGTAAAGAATTAACTCCAGATATAGCAGTTAGCAATGACTTGAGATGATTTAGTACATGATGAACTTCCTTCTACTCTTTCAAAACCCTCCTAATAAATACTTATTGTTGAGTGGGTAGAGTGTCATTGACTCTCTCTGTCCTCTCACTTCCAATATGTTTTTAAAGCAACTGGTACCCACTTCAACAAGAAAGTCAGATAGCTTTTTTTAAGGCTCATTAAAGATGGAAGAAGTCTTTGGATGATTTCTGTGACCCTTCACATGCTGCTGAGCCCTTTTACTGACACGTGTGTGTAGACACTGTAGGAGAGCTATGGCAGGTAAATGGCCCTCCACCTTCCCAACGCTGTGACCCTTTAATACAGTTTCTCATGTTGTGGTGGCCCCAACCATGAAATTATTTTCATTGTTACTTCATGACTGCAATTTCACTACTATTATGAACACTAATGTGAAATTTTTTTAGAGATAGAAATTTGTCAAGGGGGTTGCAATCCACAAGGTTGAGAACCACTGCAGGAAAATGCCCGGGCAGCACGGCAATCATTTTGAACAAAATCATAAATTGCCCTAGAAGAGGAACATCTTTAAATCAAGGGAAACTTCAACCCAATGGCAAGCAAAGGCAGGTTGTGTGTCCTGGCCTGTAATTGGATTCCACTAAATTCAGAAGTGGGAGTGGGAGAGGCAGTTCTGTCCTGATGAAGCATTCAAGTGACCAGAGGATAAACAAGGTGACTCCAAGACTTAGTGGTGGGGACAAGAACATAGAGAACACTCAGCTGAGTTACCCTTGTTCCGTATGTGAGCACAGTGAAACCGAGCGATAGTGTTGATGAAGTTACATCACTCTACCTACTTCCAAATGCCCAGATATGTTCTAAAGTCTAGTATTGTCTTCAGTCTAACAATCCTGGCCACCCCTTCCTGTATCTCCCTACCCCCAAGCCCACATCACCCAGGTCACACTACAGAAGTATTCTGCATGGATTACAGGAAGACAGCCTGGACAACTATTAGGCTGCCAGAGTTAAATGTCCTGGCAGGTCCTGCCGCCATGCTGTCTTAAAGCGGACTGGAATGGGAGGAACTAGAGGTCACCAGGAACAATAGGCTCCCTGATTCCCTGTCTCCCTCTAGTATCTCCACGCCTCAAGACAGAGCATAAAAGAGACACAATAGCTAGTCTAGAAGTACATGACTTCAGTTTATGATGGGTTTCTGCTATGTTTAATCCATCCTACATTGAAACTATCAGCAGTCAAGAACATATTTAACATACCAAAGCTTCTAAATATTCTAACTTGGCCTAGATGACTTTAACTATGCTCAAAACAGTTATTTTAGACTACAGTTGAACAAAATCATCTAACTGCAGTCTTTCCTATAATAATGTTGAATACTTCATATAATATAAATAAATAATGGAAATAAATGATGAAAATTATGATATTAGGCAGGTACACTTTTTAAACATCATAGAAAGCCATAAATGGCATGATTATATGTTGAGAACCATCTGAAAGTTATTCTGAATTGAAAATCTTTGCTTGAAATGGTGATAACAGATGTGCTAGGGAGATAGCTTGGTTGGTAAACTGATTGCTACGCAAGCATGAGGACCCGAATTAGATCCCCAGAACCCAAATAAAATACTGGGCTGTGAGATGCATGCATCTATAATCCCAGTGCTCTGGAGATAGAGACAGGAGGATGCTTGCTTGGTGGCCAGCTAGTTCAACCGAATCATCAAACTCCAGGTTCAGTGAGACACCCTGCCAGCCTCAAAATATAAAGTAGAAATGATTGAGGAAGGCATGCAGTGACGTCTGGCCTTCAGACACATACATGCTCATACACACACATGTGCATACACACATGTATACATATACACACAAAGAAGTGATAAAGAACAGCATCATGCATATTCTTAGTTTGTGTGAGCTTAGAGTTGATGCAATCGTCAGCGACCTCATCAATGACCTTCCCTGGACTCTCTGCATGGAGGTGACTCTGATTTGCCTAATCCATGCAGTTACTACTACTTAACTTTATCATAAAATACATCCTCCATAAAAGAACTTGTTCACTCTGGGCGATGTAGTCATGAATATTGCCCCCTTCCTGCTGGCAATCATGTAGGAACTGATTGGACCCAGCGTGGCTCCTCCTGCTACAGTGCACACCTGGAGATCTCGCTGCATGAAGAGTCAGACTGGATGTTCAAAAACGAGCAAGTTTATTTATTATCTGAAGAGAGGGCTGGATAAATGGGGGACCTTGGGGAAATAATTTTTGCAGGTAGTATTCAGCTTCAAATGGCTGTTGAGTCTCTCTGCTATTTCCTGATAGCAGCTGATTTTTTATGCAAAGAAGCATTGGGGAAATATTTTATTTTTTTCAGAAAGATTTACTATCTTGTGTCAATGATTCTCTCACAGGTATGGTTTTCTTGTCACGTTTCACTGACATCCTGGGCCAGATTCTTGAAAAGTGGTTTCTGGGTTGGGTTTTTTTTTGTTTTTTTTCTCTACATTTCTAATTTACTGAATTATAATAGGTGTTGCATTTAACCCCTTCTGGGCCTGTCTCCACAAAGGCAAAATTAAAACCAGGGACATCTAGCCTACATTAAAAAGGAATTGTCAAGGGAAAGGGGCAGTTTATTTTTGATGATATGGAAGAAGGAAATAGCATGCTGTACTACTAACAATTTTCATTATTCTCTTTAAGCCTGCCCAGACAGTAAGACTCGCTGCCTCCCTTCTAAAGTAAAAGGAAAATGCAAGTGAGGAAAGAGGTGATCTCTCCTTCAGTCAGCTGAAGGAGAGCAGGCCCTTCCCCACCATCCTTGTGCATGTTATGGTTTCCAGCCCTTGGTATCTGAGCAATCAGAGGCAGTATTGTACTAAGGGCATTTGAAGCACAGGTAGAATGTCTGTTACACCAAAAGAAAGCTTTAGCCTTCTGTTTAGGAAGACACAAGAGAATTCTGACACCCAAGATCTCAGAAACTCTATCTCTTGACTTCCCAGATGGTAAAAGCCCCTAAAGTAGGAGTTATCATTTATGACATCTCCTTCCCATAATGCCTTGTGTAGTGTACTGGAAGAAAGGGGTTCGGTATATGGTTGATGAATAAGGATATCATGTAACAGTGGATGAGTTAATCAGTAAATAACATGGTGTTGCCCGTTTGGATTTTGCTTGTTGTTGTTAATAGTAGTTCACTGTAAATTTATAAAATAACCATAACTATGAAAATAAGAAATAATTATTTCTCATTGTAAATATTATGACTGATTTATTTCTGTGTGTTTATAAACATAGACACACATGCATGCACACACATATGTGAAGGGTCTGTATATATGTCTAGAAAAAAGTTTTGCCACTTAGAAAATAGTTACAGTGAGCTACTTCAATTACTATTCTACTGTGAATATTTTTTCAGGTAGCATGGTGACATAATAATATTGTCCAATAGAGTGTGAACATTTAAATATTAATTAAGAAATAGCTATGATGATTTCCTTGTTTTCAGCTGTCTCCAGCCTACAGCTCGTGGACTGCATTCAGATGCATGAGGTCAAAGACAGCTATCAATATAACCCTACACACAAATTATAAGCTTTCTTAAAATATTATGAGAGTTCTCTTTTTTATACAATTATTTTTTTGGAACTCACTTTCACCCTTTTGGATGAAGACTGTAGATGTCAATGTGATGTACAATGTCAAAAGACTAGACGTACCTGCATGGGAGAGTTTAGACTGGCTAAGCTGATTTCCCATCCATGACAAGAAAGGGCTGCCCTCGGCTTCTTGGTTCCTTACCTTTGCCACTTGGTCATCAATCTCTCACATTTTTTATTTTGGTTATGTATTCCCCTGGTCTGTGAGTGTTTGCTTTATTGTAGGAAAGTAAGTTTACCTGTTCTTTGAAGGAAGTACAGTTAGTTCTCTCTCCTACTCATCAGAAGGGTAACAGGTAGGGAGAGGAACCTCCAGGAAGTTATGCATGAGAATTAAAATGTCTCCTGGCTGGGTGGTGGTACATACGTTTAATCTCAGCACTAGGGAGGCAGAGGCAGAGGAACCTCTGATTTTGGTATCCAAGACTGTTACACAGAGAAACCCTATCTTAAAAAAATAACCAGAGAGAGAGAGAGAGAGAGAGAGAGAGTGAGAATCAACATATCCCCCAACAAAGAGAAGAACCCCAGAGTAAGATGGCTTCACTGATGTTTTACCCAGCTTTTACAGAACTAAAGAAGTTATTCTCAAAATATTACCAAAAAAAGAACAAAGGAAGGAAGGAAGGAAGGAAGGGGAAAGACAAGAACTTTCACCTTGTGAGCTCTCCCTAGGAGACCAGTATTAGCCTTTTACCAAAACGAAATGAGTATATAAACACAGCAACGATAGAAAAGGACTATAGAGTAATGTTCCTGATGAACAAAGTTACAAAAGTTTTCAACAAAAAGGTCACAAAGCAATTCTGACTACACACCAAAAGGACTACACTGTGACCAAATAGGTATTATCCCAAAACTGTGTGGATAGTTTGACATGCATAAATTATCAAATGTAATGGCTGAAACCAACAGAATTAGGAACAGAAACCATGCAATTACATAGACAGTTGCACACACAAAAAAATCATTCAATAAAATTCAAGATTAACAATAGTAACAGCAGCAGCATGGTCACCATCACCACCACCACCATCACCACCACCATCACCATCACAGCCAGATCTCATGACACAGTTCTCTAGCCCCGACAATGTGGGAGGATGGGGAAGGAAGATGGCAAAGTCCAGGGCTCCTTGGCCTATGAAGTAAGGCCAAGGCCAGTATAGGTAATGTGGTGAGATCCTGTTTAAATTTTTGTTAGTAGGAAAATGTTTTTGGATATAGGTCACAGTAGAGCATTTGCCTAGCATGTGATGGGCCCTGTGTCTAATCCCTAGCACAGGGGGGCGTGGCTATGTATGCCAACCCACAGCCAGCACTGTACTGAATAAGGATATACTGTAATCCTTTATTCAAAAATCAGAAACAAGGTAAAGGTTGCCTTTCTCACACTGTCAATCAACACAGTATTCCAAGTCTGAGCCAGAGCAGCAAGTTAAGAGAGAAAAATAAAGAGCACCTCAGTCAGAGGGCAGGAAGTCAAATTATCCCTGTTTGAAAACAGCATGATCCTGTGTGAAAACAAATCTAGACTGCACCAAGAACATTAAAGCTGACCGGCCAATTTAGAAAGTTTACACAATATGAAATCAATTTTAAGAATTGGTGGTATCTGTATATATCAATAGCAAAATTGCTGGAAAACAACCTTAATGATAGCTGTAACAACAACAGAAAAAGCTATATAAATAAATTTTAGCTGAGGAAGTGAATTATATTGACAATGAACACCAATGAAACTAAAGATAACATACAAAATGGAAGCACATTCCATTTTATAGGCTAATTAATATTGTTAAACATGCCCACAGTATCCCAAGTGATCTACAGAGGCAGTGCAATTCTTATCAAATGTTAATAACATTGTTCACAGAAATAGGAACAGGAAAAAAGAAGCTCCTAGAATTTATGTAAAACCACTAAAGGCTCTGAATAGCCAGAGCATTCCTGAACAAAAAACAAAGAAAGCTGGGGACAGTATAACATCTCAGCCCAAAACACACCACAGAGGACATGCACATGGACCAGAGGAGAAGAATAGTGAATGTAGAATGAAGCCCACATAGCTATGACCAATCTGTTTCCAACAACTATGGCAAATCAGCAAGAAGATGCCTCAATAAAGATTACAAGAAAGACCCACTATCAACATGCAGAAGAAAAAAGCTAGAGCCCATTCGCCCGTGTTTTCCAGAAGCACTTTTAAGTAAAACACTCTGGGACATTGTCTGTGCAAAGAATTTTCTTTCAGCCACAACCACTGAGAGTACCAGCTACAAAAGTAAAAATGGACCAATGAGATGGCTGCATTCTAAAAACTCCTGCATAGCAAATGAAATAACCAAGAGTTGAAAAGACAGCTTACAGAATGGGGGATACCTGCAAACTATTCATTCATCACCAGAATAATAACCAGAAAGAATATACAAGTAACTTAAAATCTGTAATGATAGTATCCCAGTGAAAACAGGCAGACAACCCCAAGAGACAGTTCTCAAAAGACATGAAAATGTCCAGTGCAAGTATGAGAATGCTCTTCACATCACTAATTATCAAGAAATACAAATTAAAACCAGGATGAGACACCATACTCCTCTCTCTATGTGTGTGTGTACATGTTTGTGCAGGTGCATGCGCATGGGTGTACATGTGTACACGTGTGCACACAGAGGCTAGAGTTCAACCTTAGATGTCACTCTTCAGGAAATGGTGTGTGTCTGGTCTGAGAATTGCCGAATAAGCTAGCCTGCCTGGTCAGGGAGCCCCAGGGTTCTGACTGTCTCTGTCTCCCTGGTTCTGTGATTAGAAATATGTTGTCTTCCCATCACTGTGTATACTGAATAAATAAATAAACAAATAACAAAAGCATGTCACCATGCCCATCTTTTTTAAATATGGCTTCTGATGTTGAATTTGGGTCCTTGTGCTTGCATAAGAAGTGCTTTAACCAACTGAGCCATTTCCCCAATCCTAAGATATCATCTTATCTCAGTTAGAATGGCTACTATCAAAAATACAAAAATAATTAATACTGGCAAGGATGTGGAGAAAGGGGAACTCTCCTAAGTGTATGAATGTTAATAGGAATGCAAATTAGTCCAACCATTATTTAAAACAGTGTGGATGTTCCTCAAAACATTAAAAATAGAGCTGCCATATGTGGCAATCCCACTCCTGGGTGCATATCCAAAGTAGAGAAACCCAGCATGTCAGAGATGTATCTGCACTCACATGTTAATGCAGCACTGGTCACACTATCCAACATGTCACAGCAGCCTAGAACTCTGTAGGTAGAGGCATCGGTAAAGGAAAAGGATCTTATTTGCCATTAAAAAGGATAAAATTCTGTCATCTACTGCAACACGGATGGAAGTCAAGGATATTGTGTCCAATGATGTGTCAGGCCTGAGAGACAAACGCTGCACATTCTCTTCAATGAGGAAGCTAAAAGTTGATCTCAAGTCAAGAATAGTGATTTCTGGTGGAGGGGGCAGGAGGAGGAAAGACAGTGGGAACTGGATTTGGCGTGGAAAATGAGAAAAGATAGTTTTTAAAAGAATCAATAAATAAAAGAATAGTGATTTCTAACTAAGGAAGGCAGTGTAGACAGAAGTGGGCAATGGATTCGGGGGCATGATTGGATGAGAGGAACGGCATCTGTAGAACAGTAGTTTGACTATGGTTGGAAATAGTTAGCAGGTATGAGATATCCATCAAAATAGCTCATAATTTAGAATGTTCCCAACACAAAGCCATGATAACTCTCTGAGGTGCTTAATGGTGTCAGGGTTCTGTTGGGGTGATGAAAACATTTAGAGCTAGATAAAAGGTCTTAGTTGTGCTGGTGGTGTATGAAATGGCTAATGTGAGCAACCTGAATTTCACTTCAGCTAAAAAGGAAGAAAATTCAGATGTACATCTGAAACTCAGATTCATCCAATGAGAATTATGGTAATGTACCCCTGGCATAGCAAGAGAACTAAGGTACCGGTGTGGCACGGCATCAGCATGAAGAATAAGGTACCAAAGTGGCACAGAGTACATACCCAAGGCATCAGCACAAGGGCGCAGTAAGCTTAGGGCAGCTGAGGGTAGGGTGGAGGTGAACAACAGGTAACTGAGAAACAGACAAGAGAATGCAAGAACTATCAGTACCCTTGTGAACAATGGAGGTGGGTGTTATGTGAAGGTCCGTGCCCTGGATTCATTCTCTGGCCTCTCTCCCCCCTCCTTCCC
>LOJH01026775.1:247-11236 GCA_001685095.1 Ellobius talpinus
CTTCCCACAGGGCAGGGAACTCTGACTGCTCTTTGGACTGGAGAGGGAGGAGGAAGGGGAGTGGGGAGAGGGGGAGGGATATGGGAGGAGGTGGAAATTTTTAATTAAAAAAATCCACTAAACAAACAAAAAAACAAAGTAGGAATATCCTTGTTTGTAGTAATTACAAACTATTTAGGGATGGGAAAGTCATTGTTTTGGGCCATCTACTACCAAATGAGGCAGGGCATTAAAAAAACAAAAACCAAAATGAAATGAAAATCTTGTATCTCTGTTGCTAACTTTTCACTAACTCTGGGATTAGGTCAAAATAAAAATGGAAGGCCAGGTGTGGTGGCTGTCACCTTTCATCCTGACATTTGGAGGCGGAGGCAGAGTCAGGTAGATCTCGGCCTCTTTCTGTGAGTTCTAGGTCAGACTGGTCTACATAGAAAGTTCCAGGCTAACCAGGGCTTAGTAGTGAGACCCTGTCTCTAAGAACAATGACAACAAACAAAAACAACAAAACAAACCAAAATTCCTTTCAGTCTATGTGCCCGCTGAGACCTCTCCGTCATCTTCTAGGGTTTTTACAGGAAGCAGAACTCATGTTGGCTCTGACCAGGAAAACTCAACTGTATCAAAACCTTCCAACTTTCATTGATCTGGGAATATCTGAAAGTTCTCCCTTGTTAGGGGAGGTTAATTTAACAGATATAGAATTATTAAATAGGAGAGTTCTAACAATTTCAGTTCACTAACTCTGGCTTCACAGTTCCTGCAGAGAGATGAACTCCCAATCTTGTCGTGGGTCCCTGTTATGTGAAGTCATTTGTCTCATTCTGTTTCAGTCTTGGTGGAGGTGAAAGGCAGGGAAGTGTCCTTTATCTCCCCTTACTTATAGTTTATTGACTTTTATATGTGCTTGTATTTGTCTTCCATAGGATTTGGAAACATTTGGCCCATTATGTTTTGAATAATCTTCCCCCTTTCTCTTTTCTCCTTGAATCCTGGTGCATCTATGTGTCTCCATGAAGGCATCTCATGAATTCCTGGGATCTGTTCACCGCAATCTTTCATTGTGTTCACATGACTGAAAATTTCAGTTGTCTTCCTTCAAACTCACTGATTCTTATACCTGCTGAAATCTTTAAATCTTGCCACTTAAGAGTGTTTAGTTCCTTTTCTTTCATGACTTTGATGAAATATTGACAGAAACAGGCTTACATTTTAAGGTACAGCGGAGGACATGGTGGCAGGAATATACAGGGAGGAATTCTCACACCCAGGTAGACCAAGAAGCAGAGGGCAAGGAACACTAGCACCCTACTTACTGTCTCCTTTTGACCTTTCTATGCAGCTTGGGACTGTGGCCCATACTACAATGTCACCTACATTTAATCCAGACTTCCCTCTCTACCTACATCTCTCTGGAAACACTCGTACAGACAACCCAAGGAGAGACCTCATTAATATTTTAGGGCAGTGGTTCTCACCCTTCCTAATGTTGTGACCCTTTAATACAATCCCTCATGTTGTGGTGACCTCCAACCATAAAATTATTCTCATTAGTACTTCATAGATGTTATTTTGGTACTGTTATGGGTGGCAATTTAAATATCTGTTTTCCGATGGTCTTAGGCAACCCCTAAAAAAGTGTCATTTGGCCCCCAAAAAAAGTCTCAATCCATAGGTTGGGAACCACTGCTCTAGGTATTTCTCAATTCAACCAATTTGACACTCAAAATTAACTATCACAATGAATTTCTTCTTAGACTTTTTTTAAAAATTGGTCTGCAATTTCACTGAGACCCAAGTGTTTCTGTCTTTGTTTAGTTCTTTGAGCATGTTTGGATAGTCCTGTTCGAAGCCTTTGTTTAGCAAGCCCATCATCATTCTGATCTTTCTCGGCATGCTTTTTGTGAGCTTATTTTTTTTCTTTGCCATTATTCCCTGTGTCCTTTGTATGCCTTTAGATTTGTTTCTGCCACTTAAGCTGGTTCTTTATGTCTGGTGATATAGAAGATTCTTCCTTTCCCAGGGTTTGCTGAGGTGAGCATGCACACACACGCTTTGCATGCTTCTCTCTACCAAGGGTCACCCTGAAATATAAACATAAAATCTTAGGCTCTTTTCAAGCCTGTTGTCTGTTTTCTCATCGAAGTCCCCACCTTTGTCTTCATTTGTGTTTTCTTCGCCACAGCTAGGGATCAGATTGCAGGCCTTGTGTAAGACAGAGGAGCATTCTACCCCTGAGCTATACTCCCAGCCCAGTGGGTACTTCTGAAAGTTCTAGGCTTTCATTGTTTTCATCTCAAAAAGGAAGATGTTCAAGAGGGACACACTAGGTGAAACTTGCCTTTAGTTTTAGGCTTCAATAGAGCTGACCTTGCAGCTGTAGTGGGGAGGGAAGGAGTCCAAAGCCACAACAGAGGTGTTTCTAACCCTCCAGAAAGAGATGCAGGGGGTGTGGTCTAATTTCCCCAATATACAACATATGGTTCTCTTAAAGCCGTGGCTAGAATGTCTATAACCTAACAGAACTCATCTCACAGATTTGGTTCACAAGGCTGGGGACTCATGGTCAGCCCCAAATTTGCAGTGTAAGCTATGGCAGTAGTAGGGATTTGGAGAGTTGGGGGAGTCCTGTAGTCTAGTTCACCTCTGTCCTTGACAGAGCAATCTTTATTTTATAAAGACCTCAAGCTGACTGAGTAAGGCCCACCCACATTGCAGAGGCATGATCTGCTTGTAGTCCATAAGGGTAAATGCTGATTTACCCAAAAATCACCTCCACAGAAATATCCACAATATTGCTTGACCAAGTATTTTTTCACCGTAATCCCATCAATTAGACATATGACATTAACCAACGCACTGCCTTAACCTCAACTGCAGAATGATACTATTAGATGGTGTAAAGTATTCTATGGCCTCTTACAGTGAAAATTATATACATTATAAAATTATACATATTATATAATATATTTTACAAAATTGCATATACACATAAATGCATATATTTTTAATTCAACTCTCATTCATCCAGTTTTATCATTGTTGTTTAGAATTTTGCTCTAACCATGTCTGTTTAAAATAGTCTAGAAATAACATATTAGATATTTCTGCCATCTCTCTGAAACCCTGAAGAAATTCCTGAACACCAGTATAAATCCTATGCTTTTCTCTTCCTGGACCTAGGACTTGTGAAATCAGAACAGCCAGCAAGGCTTTTTCACTGGGCCTAGAATAGCCTGAAAATTCCCCAGCAAAGCAAAAGGCTGGAGATCATTAGCATAAACCTGTGTCGCATCCCTGTGGCTGTGATTCTGAGTGGATTGTTGCCCTGCCTGTTCAGCATGATCTCTGTTTGGCCTCCTGCTCCTTTCCATAATGTCTCCCCATCCTAAGTTTTCTGCCTGGAATTTTCCACCCTTCAGTGTCTTCTCTCTTGAGGTGATTATGTAACTATTCACTTTGGTGACTAATTCCTTTTGTTACTCTCTGGACAAACAGCCTTTCCTAATCGTTTTACTTCCTGGAGCTACTGAACTCATGCTTTAGGTCCTTGTGGCTTTTTAAAGTAATTTAGGCCAATTATCCATAGTTCCGTGATTTTAATCTTCTTAGCTGTTTTTTTTGTGGGAATTTATGGTGAGTAAAAATGCAGCTCATCCTAAAAACCTCCTTCTGCTCAGCTTTATTTCATTCACCTGTAAGTAACATTTTGACAAGATGTCTGTGGGGTTGAATCTTGGTGAGTGAATTGATCATGAGACATAATGGGAACTGGAGAAGCATCTCGAACGTGGGCTCTAACAAATGCCTCCTTGGGTCCTGATGTCTCAGAATGGGTTGTGCTCCTGTTTTTAATGTTACAATCACCTCATATTCTCAAGAACACTTTTCTCACATATTGTTCACTTATTTGTGTGTTTGTGTTTTCTTTGTTTACCACAGTTTTCTCCTGAAGTGTGCATAACTTGTTTTTCTTAAAGATCTTTGATGACACCAAATGATGCAAGAGTCTCCAAGGGTGTTGTAGTCTGTTACCTGAACCCTGCCAGTGGTCTTTGTAGGGGATACCAACACTGGTGTGTGTGCAAACTACTCTTCACATTCAAGAATAGTTATTCCTCTGTCAAGTTATTATTGTAATGGCATCCTTTAAAATAGCTGTCAGCAGAGAACCACCTCTGTTTCTATGGGAAGTGTCCTTATTTAGATTTCTTTTTTAATCATTCAAGCTATTTGATCAGAACCCTTGGAGGCCAACTGTTTGCCTCAGAAAATCCTTAATGCCATATGAATATAAACTAGAAATCTAATACAGTTTCCTATAAATCCAGAGCCTCTCAGCCTTAAAAAGTCAGGATTGCCCATTGTCCTCGTGAATTTGCTGTTTAAGATCTAAAGTCCCTGGGACTTTGTGTTTAGAGTTCCTTTGTTCTAAGCTATATAAACCAACTCTGACCAGTGCTAAACCAGGATGCTGTGGACACCACTGGCTGTTCAGGGAACTGAGGGAGAAGTTGGGGGTGTGGCTACTTTGGACCTCAGGAGGGAATGAACCTTCTTGCTGCCTGCTAAACTCTAATACTTTGCCCTCTTAAGTGTCTCTATGCATAATTCACATTTTTAGGAAACATAATGGAATGCTAGGATCATATGTCATGCCTCTATATTCTGTCCTTAGCGTTCTGCCCATTTACATTTCCTGTGTCATAGAAGGATGTTCCTTGAAAGCCAGCTTTGTGTATAAATTCCAACACTAGCTCAGATGTGACCACTTACCAAAAAAATGCCACTTCTTTTGGCATAATCTTTATGCCTAGAAAAAAATATTAATTAGCTTAAAAAGTCACTTTCCACTAGGAACAAACCTTGATTTTTATTTTGCTATTTGTGGCTTTTATTTTTTTATTCTCTTTCTCTTTATATATCACTTTGATATATAAACACTTAAGCTATATTTATCAAATAGAGGCAAAAATAATAACCAAGGGTTAACTATAACTTAGCTTTTCTTAAGTGATTGAATACACTTAGAATAAGTTTTGGAAAATTTATATTCATTTTAAATTAAAACTTCTTTTAAAATTCCATCTATATAAATTGCTATACTATAGTGCAGTCCAATTTTAATTACACTGACTTTAGTTCATAGATGATATGAAACAAAATGCTTAGAGTTGTGTTTAATTTTTCTCATTTATAAAATGTATGGAACAGAGGTAGAGGCTGAATTTTGGAAAGAATGTATTATGGGTTAATGTCCTTTTTGCACACTCTGTTGGGAAATATTGACAGTGAACTTTAAGAATTTTTTAGATAATTGCCCTGGAATTTGAAAAAAAATGATATATAGTGAAAATACTATTCTTTAATAATTAATATTTTGAAGGCAAGCTTTAAAGAGACTAAATTAGGTCATATTTATGCCCAGCTTTACAAGTGCATTAAGAGAAGCAACTGACATAGAACCAGAGCCTAGTCTCTCCCAGACTGGTCAAGAATCCTACCACAGAAGTGTCTATTTGGCCAAATCCGGCCTTTTAATTTCACAGTAAAAAGTAGATGTTATCTTGAGGGAATAAAGTCTCAATTAATACTTTCCTCTACTGGGCTCATCAGATAAGCAGCAAGAGAGCAGCTTTCTTG
Organism: Ellobius talpinus; assembly: GCA_001685095.1. Taxonomy (NCBI): domain Eukaryota; kingdom Metazoa; phylum Chordata; class Mammalia; order Rodentia; family Cricetidae; genus Ellobius; species Ellobius talpinus. The sequence continues at coordinate 5,888 of LOJH01026775.1, forward strand.
GGACTCACTGAAGAGGGGACTTGACTAAGCAGGGACATCAAAGAGTGAAAACTTACGGCTTAGGTGGAGTCCCTCAGAGGCCAGGAGCACTACATCTTGGGAGGCATCTACATGAGGAGTATTTATGAACACCAATGGAGAGATCTTAATCCACATTTGGTTTTGAAGTTTAGGGGAGTTATTTCTAACTAGGCGGAAGTAATAGAATGATGATCAGTGTGTTTGGTTAAGCTTGTTCATTATAGTTTGTAAGCTCTCTAAAGAAAAAACTGGATTCTAACTAGATGGTAATGAGGAGTGTACAATCATATGTGTATCTCAGAAAGCAAGAGGAAGTAGCTGTCAATGCTTTAATCAACATAAAAATTAGCCATCAGAGGAGATAGATGTTTAAGTTTATTTAAACATTGCAGTATGTGTGTGTGTACATTGAAACATCATGAGGTGTCTCATAAATGTGCATAATTTTGTGGGTTTTTATTCAGTTAAAAATAAATTTAAATTTTAAAAAGGAGCAGTTGCTATTACAGGTGTTGATTTAGTAGAGGAAGGTAGATTGAAATGTTCAGTCAGATGACATATAACTTGAACAAGGTTAGCAAAGTAATTGTATATGTATTTTCAGTTCAACTTCTATGGGCATATAACCCTATAAAAACATTCTTTGGTTCACTAGAATTTGTTCAGGGGAAGGAATGTGATAGCAAACACCATTCAAATAATAAATACAAGTGAAACTATGTGATACAAGTAGTTTACCATGTAGACTATCAGAAAAGGTAGAGAGCACTGTAACTGGGAAAAACAAAAGCCACCATGAAGAAAGTTAAGCCTTCAGGCAGGGCTTGCAGTTGGATAGAATTTGGATATGGAAAATAAACACAGGAGGACCAATCTGCGTTTTGGATAGAGATCCTGATTGGGCTCCTTAAAGGTAAGGTTCAAGTCCAGCGGCAGCTCTGAGGGAACAAACTTCTGATGTGAATTTGTAAGAACATAGCAGCTAAATCTCTTACATGAGTGGTTAATGCAGGAAACCATCTCCTCTCTCCTCTCTAGGTGTGTCTGCACAGCTCAGCAGCACCCGGCACCGCCTCAACACCTCCGTAGGAACGCCATTTTGGATGGCTCCTGAGGTCAGAGAGTTTGAAGGAGACAAGTTCTCCTTTTCACGCGTGCTTTTTCTCCCTAAATGTGTTGGAACATATCACAAGAAAATGTTTTCTGTTGTTTTAATGTGGGATTTGTATGTGAGCAAGAAGGAACAGGGGGAATTCTGGGTAAACTTGCTGTGAAGGAATGCATAAATAAATTGAAAGATAAGTAAGCAAATCGGATGAGGTAAAGAGACTACTTGAAAGCTTAATTTTTCTTGAAATTTACTTTGAGTTGTCAAGCATGTATCTGCAGTCTGGATATTTGCATGCTGTTTTACTTTTACTCTTTATTGCTGTTACTGCGTTTCCTTTAGTATTCTTCGGTGTTTTGATATCGGGTCTCTGTATCCTCTCCCTTCATTCTTCTGAAGGCTAGCATTGCAGTTGCCACTGTTGGTCTGAACCTCTAAAAGCGGCGGTCTGAGCTCACCTCAGACAGGACTCTGACCCAGTAAACACTTAGCATCTTCAGAAACCGTGTGAAGTGGGTTTCTGTTTGCCAGGAAAAGCCATTACTTTCCTATTGGATCCTACAACCGCCAAATCTGGACAGGGCATCTTGTTCTCTATTAACTCAAACAAGTCTCCAACAGATCAAAGCCCTATGCTAGTTCCCAGGTTGTCTCAGCTAAGCTGCCCTCCTCCCACAACATAACCCCTTTAATTGGCAAGACCCCCCATACACACACTATTTTTGGTATCTTCTCTGCTAATGAGAGATAGCCATGCCAGTCTTCAGTCTGCTGCTCTCCGTCTGTCCTTTCTCTCTGCCCCACACCATCACACACACACACACACACAAACACACACACACACACACACCAAGAGATAGCATTAGCAGATTGATCCCCATTAACCTTTCTTTCTACCCATGTAGCAGTCTAACTCAGTGGGTTCACTATGCCCTCACTTACATCCAATATTTGGCTATATTTTGTTTTTAAATAATATTAAACATTTTAAGAAAACCTTTGACCTTGATAGATTAGATTCAGGTCTGTCAACCCATGTGGTTAGTTCTTATGTTAAATCACCTGGGAACTAAGTGCAACTTTAGTAGATTTTTTTCACAATTACCTTAGGGACTAGTAGACAAACTCCAAAAGCAGATGAAAGGTCATGAATTAAACCTCCCAACAGCCCTTATTTAATGCTTTTAATCTTTTTAATTATATTGATCAATAAAGAGCACTTAGTTTTGAAAATGCTCTCTGTATCTATTGGGAAAGCTTTGCTATTTATATATGATGTTCAGGCAGCAAAGGGAGAAGTGGTTCAAATGCTACATTAATACTGCAAAATCTTCCAATTAAATTTGTTTGGAAATGAAATCCTGGTATGCTATTTCTGTTTAACTATTAATTCAGTTATTACTTATTTTTGAAAAGCTAAAACATAACATATAGGGGAAGGATACAACTTTAATAAGCGTTTTAGAAGCTCTAATGGATTAAAAATCTTTTTAACAGGGACTACATCTGTGAAGAAATGAAGTCATAGTCATGCAAAATCCAGCAAAAAAGTCAATGAAAAAATCCGAAATAAGAGCCTCTTCAGAATTTGTTCCAATAAAACATCAGTATTTTTAAATTTTACAAAAGTGAGAAGTCAATAAAAATGTAATTCTATGCCAAATATTATACTTTATTTACATATATTCATACTTGAAGCATAAGATGATTGTAGTGTTATATGAGAAGTATTTAGGCTTTATATTTTATGTTAATTTATAGTAACAAAATCACAATTATATATTTGCTTGCCTGTAGTAGAAGCAGTCCTTTACATGTGACTGCTAGTCACTGTTTTGACGTCATTACTTTGTGCCTGTTCTCTTCTCTCTGCCATATGTGCTCTCTGATCCTGAAGAACATGCTCTGAATAACCAGCTTTCTACCTGCAGGGTATCCCACATGCCCCATGTTAGTAATAGCATTTCTGCTAATCTGGAGATGCTGCTCTGTGCAGAGCACTTACCCGGCATGCATGAGGCCCTGTTTCCAGGGAACTGGGGTAATCAAAGCATTTAATGACACATTTGTAAGGATTAGAATGAAATAGGTAAACATACAATATGTTCATCATTAAGAAACATCGTGGTGTTTTCAAAATTAATCACTTGGAAAGTGAAATTCTTGGTTAGCATTTCAAATTTTAAGTCTATTTTAAAGACAGCATGTTTTGGCTACATAAAGCCATTCTTTCCAGTCTAGATTGAAATGTGCCAAGACTGAAGGATCAAGTGACCACAGCAAGTAACCATACAACTTACTATACTAATCTAGAAAATGCACAAAGTATGTGTACAGATCCAAGGACACCAGGAATATTTTAAACAACTAGAAAGCAAGTCCACCCAAACCTACAGGAAAATGTCCCAAGGTGTGAAACCTTTTATCCTGAAAGATGTGTATCATCTTGATGCAACGATGTTACTAAAAACAAATAAATAAAATAAAAGGCTATTTTAACCAGGCAGGGTGAGATTACTACAATCCTCATACTAAGGAAGACTGAGGCCTGAGATATATATAATAAGACACTTAGGAAATACAAGAAGGGTAGAGGAGACTCCATGTTCTGAAACCAACTGCTTATCAGACAAGAATGGGGGGAAGAATGCAAGCCCAAAGTTCCATTTCTAGCACACACAAGCACAAATTACATAAAGACCAAGATGTATTAGACAACAGAAGAGAAAGTTCATATGTGACTAGTATGGCTGTTTTACTTTCCTGATCCTCAGGCTAGCTATATTTATTAAAATACAAGTGAAATGTGACTATGTATATGTTTTCATGGCTTTGGAGAAACATGCATGCACTAGATTCATCTTTTGACATCCACAGTTCTGTGGCTGTCAGTAAATAGACAGAACTGCTCCGTCATCTCCATAGTCTAAACTGAAGTACTTCTTATGTTCCTAAAAGAAATGTTTTACCATGTGAGTGTTTCCCTTGTTCCTCCCTGTCCTAGTCCAGCATTAATCTAGTTTTAGATGTATGGATTGATCTATTCTGAACAGCATGTATCAGTGGAATCTGAGCATGTACCTGTTATATCTGGATTTTTTTCTCTGGTTGATTTACAGGGTTCATTCATGCTGTAGTACTTGTATACTCCGATGGATAAATAATATTTCACTATTTGTATATACCACATTGTGTATATCCATTCTTCACTCAAGAGACACTGGGCTTTCACTCTTTGGGCTGTTTATGAGTAATGCTGCCTTAATACTTACCATATGAAATTTTAAAGTAAAACCTAAGACTCCCATGCTTGATCCTAGAACTTCAGAGAATGAAACTATAAACACAAAAGATGACTGAAAAAGAAAAGACCACACAGCTATCAGAATATGGGGCAGGGACAAGGCAGACAGATACTGACAAATGCTACTGATAGGGGCTTTGTTCCAGGCTGTAGGCAAGCTCACAAGAAATAAAAAGAAAGGAATAAGCAGACCAAAGTTGAAGGCCAATAATAAATATATACACACATTATTCATGTGTGTATAGTTGGTGCCTAGTATATCTATTGTTTATCTTTCATCTGTCTTCCAGCTATATATCTATCATCTATCACACACCTACCATTTTCCCATCTTCCTATCATCTATCCTCCATCATCTATTCATTTTTCTATCATCTGTCACTTACCCATATATCACCTATCAATATATCAATCATCTATTTACCTTTTTTTAAAGGCACTGATATGTTTATATTCAGATATTCACTGTTATGGCTTTCAGTGCCAGCTCTAAGGGTACTCATTCATCATGAAGAAGTAGTCTTTCCTGAATAGTGTATATGAAGGATGCCAACTCAACTCTTGAAGCCCACACAGGGATTTTTTTGATGTTTGCTGGAGTCACCAATGAGAAATGTCCCACAGAGGCTACCATACTGTAGTTAAGTGTTGGGACTTTAAGCTGCCATCACCCTCAAAATTAATTTCTGTCTTGTGAGATGACATTCAAAAAATTCATAACTTTTTAAAAATAATGGTTTCCAACAGCCAGCAAGATGGCTCAGCAAATAAAAGAGCTTGTCATCAAGCCTGATGACCTGAGTTTAAATTGTGGAACCCACAGGAGAGAAGTCCTGCAAGTTGTCTTCTGAACTTCATACATGCATGGTTACTCACACACACACACACACACACACACACACACACACACACACAC
>LOJH01026778.1:0-18280 GCA_001685095.1 Ellobius talpinus
AGGAGAGAGAGAGGGAAGGAGAGAAGGGGGAAGGGAAGAGATAGGGGAGAGGGGGGAGGCACGCGTGCAGACAGAACAGGCAGAGAGTCAAGATGGCGGGGGAGGCGGGCAGGGTCACTGGGACTGGGCGTGGCTTGCCTCTTAAAGAGTCAAAAACCATAACACTGAGGGCACTGCAATTCGTCTGCATGTGTGCAGAATGCAAATAGTTCTTTTCAGGTTCGCTCGGAACTCTGGTGAGGGTCATTTTAAATGATTGACAGGCTATTAGTGCAGTAACTGCCGACTGTCATCAATGCTGTAGGAGAGAAATGGACCTAGTGGAACTAATGTAGAATAATGAAATGAGATGTTGTTTGTACAACACACAGTGCAACTTCTGATACTCACTCAAGACTCTCAGGGTGTCAAGCTGTGGAATTTAAACTATAAGCCTGGTGTGTTCATGGGAAAATTACCTGGTTTAGCCTTTGGACCTAGAATGTGCGTTCGGTTCTATTTGAGAGAAGTGCTGTGTGGCCCATCTCCTGGCCATTAGGTGTCAGTGTTTTTCTACTTTCGCCTTCAGTATGTGCATGAATACGAGCAGGAGTCTGAGCAGAAGGCACACGCTGCCTGTGACGCACCTCTGTGGTTAGAGAGCAGGATAGTGTTCCAGTGCCCGCTTCCTCCAGAAGTCCCCGGGTACAGTGGGTAAGAGGCATGGGCAGTGAGGGTCACACTGGGAAGCCGTACGGTTTTATTGTTGTTTTGGACAGCTGTTTCTGTTAAGTCACTTCTACCACATGGCAGGAATTCGCCTTTAAAGGACTCACGTGGTTTCTGTGAATTCCTGACAGTGGTCTTTCCCTCGAAATAGGACTTAAAATAATAGGTCAAGGGGCTAGGGAGATTGCTCAGTAGATAGGCGAGCTTGCTGTGCAACATAAGAACCTGAATTTGATCCCCAGGACCCCTGTTAAAAAAAAAAACCTGAGTGTGGCCATTTTGTACCTGTAACCACTCAGAGTGGGAGATGGAGCTAGCAGGGTCTCTAGGGCTTGCTGGCTGTCAGCTTAGCTACAGGTTTGGTGAAAGACACTGCCTCAAGGGAATAAGATGATAATCAGGACCACTGATGTTCTCTTTTGCCCTCTGCACACATAGACTCTTGTGTCTGTGTAGACTTGCATACACGCACACACACGCACATAAATAAGTGGCAGGTTATGAAATCGTAAATGTGATCTCTTTGTTAAGTCTACACAATTTGCTACAATTAGTGCCTGTTCATATTATGAATACAGTAGATTTATTGTTACTTGAGATTCAAAAACATTTTTCTGTCCCTGTGAATTGTGCACAGGAATTGTATTCTCTGATACTTATATTATTTTCTGTAACTTCATCCATGATCAAGTTCCCTGGAAGTAAAATCAGATTTGGGACAATTACAATGACATCTTTCTGGGTATGGTGGTGCATGCCTTTAATACTGGCACAGGGAGGCTGAGGTTGGGGGCCGTGCATTTCAGGTCATCCTGGGTTACATAGCAAGTTCCAGACCAATCTGGACTATCTGCTGAGAGCCTCTCTGTAAATGAATAAGCAATAAATTAATGTTTTTTGTTATTTGGAAAAAAGTCATCCTTCAAATAGGTATTGAATGTTTTTTATGTCAGTGAGAAATTATTTTTTAACTTGACGCTTGGTGTGTCAAATGCTGCTTTTATAGCAGGTGACACTTGTCTGATTGAGACTTCTAGAACGTGAGGAAGCCTGGCTGGCTTTGAAAGCCTACACCAAAATGAACATTATATACTGGTATTGATGTGGGACTGGACAGGTAACTCAGTGAAACAGTGTAAAATCCAATGCAAACTATAACAAGACTATGAGGTAATAAAGTCTATGAGGTAATAAAGTTGGTATCTCACAATAAACAGGGAAGAAATGAATTAGCCAAAAACTATGTGAGTTTCTAGGAAAAAAATTTCAAATCTCTAACTCTGTTTCTATATAACAAGAAATTCGAGATGAATTGTTACAATATAAAAGTAAATTTAAAGTATTTTTACTTTCTGGGTGTGGTGACACACGCCTTTAATTCAAACACTTAGGAAGCAGAAGCAGGTAGATCTCTGTGAGTTGGTAACCAGCCTGGTCTACAGAGTGAGTTTCAGGACAGTCAGAGCTACATAGTGAGACCTTGTCTCGAAAAGAATTTTATACTTATTTTTTGTATGCATCTTTGTATGATGTGTGTGGGCCTAATGATATGCACTGTGGTGAGCACATGGAGGTCAGAGGACAACCTGTGAAAGTTGGTTTTCCCCTCCCACCACGTGGGTCCCAGGGAATGGAACTAAGGAACAAGTATCTTCACCAGTTGAGCCATCTTGTTGTCTAAGAAAAACATTAGTTCACGACCTTACAGGAGAGGCTGCAGAGGAGAAGAGGATGCCATGACCCTAAGAATAAAGAGCAAAGAGACCGTGCTAGCTAGTTTTATGTCAACTTGACATACAGTTAAAGTCATTCAGGGAAGCAAGAGCCTCAAATGAGAAAGCACCCTGAGCAGGCTGGCCTGTGGGCAAGCTTGTGATGCATTTTCTTAACTGATAGCTAATGTGGGAGACCCAGCTCGGTGTGAATGGTGTCACCCCTGGACTGCTGGTCCTGGGTGCTAGAGAAAGCAGACAGAGCAAGCCAGTAAGCAGCACTCCTCCTTGGTGTCTGCTTCAGCTCTTGGCTCAGGTTCCTGCCCTGCTTGAGTTCCTGTTGTTGTGGCTTCCTTCAATGATGGGCTGTGATGTGAAACTATAAGCCGAAATAACCCCTTCTCTCCCCAATGCGCTTATGCTCACAGTCTTCATCACAGCAGTGTAAACCCTAAATGAGACACAGCCCTAAAGGTAAAGTGGCAAACCATGAATACGTGTGTTAGGTATGTTACACGACACATGAAAGGTTGCTAGCCTGACTGAAGAGCTCTTCAGGACTTGGAGAGGTGATGGGTGAAGTGTTTGTTGGGTAAAAACCAAGCTCAGTCCCTAGCACTCACTTTAAAATAGGAAGGAAGGGCGAGAGAAAGGGAAGGAGGGAGGGAGGGAGGGAGGGAGGGGGGACAGAAAACAACAAAACCAGCAAAGTATGGTAGCCCCACTTCTGTTATCTCAGTGCTGGGGAGGTGGACACAGGAGAATCCCTATGGCTCACTGGTCTGCCAGACTAACCAGTCAGTGAGCTCCAGGTTCAGTGAGATCCTGTTTCCTGCAGAGGACCCAAGTTCAGTTCCTAGCACCCATGTTGGGCTTACCACTTCCTATAACTCAAACTCTTGTACCTTCTTCATACTTCCATGATCACTGCACACATGCACGTATTCACAATTGAAAAAATTAACTTAATTTAAAGATAAAATCAAGGTGGAAAATGACCGAGGAAGATTTCTTATATCAAATTCTGATCTCCACATGCACACACACACACATGCATACACACAAAGAGACACATGCACACACATGTGTATATACACATACAACATAAACATACATGCAAACAACCTTGCAGTTAGTACAGAAAAGATAGATGAAAACCTATACAGATTGAAGGAACAGTTAGCATGTCAAAAGATATTTCTATGCTATTGTTAGGGCAACAAATGCATGCTGCAATAGATGCTGTGTGCACAGCAGAGCACAACAGAGTTGCACCCTGGCCCCCAAGACTGGGGCTCAGAACCTGTTTCTATCCAGTGTGTCCATCTGGGTGACCTTGAACAAGCAGCAGTTGTTACAAGACTGGCAGTCATAAATAAAACTGGCGAGCCTCGGGGAGGTTGTAGTGGGAAAGGACTTTCTCGTGCTGAGAGCATGCGCTTCCCATGCTCTGGAGTCAGGGACCACTTTCTGTCGGATCTTCCAAGTCTACAGGAGTGGACCTGCTCAGGTTCCCATTCTAAAGGGCGGTAGGGTTCCCTCTTATGTTCCCATCTGAAACGCTGATGTGGGTGTTTATCCCACGGATGAAGAATATGTTGTGTGATGTCATCATCATGTAAAACCTGCATGTGGAGCTGGAGAGATGGCTCAGCAGTTATGTGCACTGACATTCTTCCAGAAGACAAACCTAGATCCTAGCACTCACACTGGGTGGCTCACAGCTGCCTGTAACTCCAGCTTCAGTCTTTCTGGCCACACCCACCCACACATGTACATACTCACTCAGACACACATGCACACATACATAGCCATATTAAATATTTTTTAAATAATAAAAGGTACACAGTTCATGTTCATAGGTATATATGGAGGAAGAATCACACACCAGCCAGCCAGTGAGCTCTGGAAACCTGCCTGTGTTCAGTCTCTGAGTGTGGGGCTTACAAGTGTGTGCACTATATCTGGCCTTTTTAAAAATGTGAACTTTGGCCAGACTGTGGTGAGGCACACCTTTAATTCCAGCCCTCAGGAGTCAGGAGTCGGACAGATCTCTGTGAGTTCAAGGCCAGCCTGGTCTATAGAGTGAGTTCTAAGATAGGCTCCAAAGCTACACAGAGAAACCCTGTCCGAACCAACCCCCCCCCCACAAAACCAAAGTGGATTTTGAGGATGGCACCCAGGTCCTGATGCTGGCAAGGCAAGTACTTTATCATTCTTGTTTTAAGGCTTTGATCAGACTTTAATTCAAACTGGATCATTTTTGTTGGGTCACCTCTGGGCTTGGAGTGATCTAGGGATCCCCAAAATGCCCTCTAGACCTGACAAGGCAGCATGTGGGTCCCTCCTAGAAACAATTTCCTCTACTTCCTAGAGCTGTGTTCTGTCCTCTGGGGAGCAAGCCTTGGTTATATCTGGGGGAGGACACAAGGTCCCCTTAAGAGCAGCAAGAAATTACAAGTGGGAATCGAGTTGTCAAGTGTGATATTTCTAGGGAATTTTCCTTCCCACCTGCATCTGCTTAGGCTTCGGGGAGGTTTAAGAGAAAACTCAAAGTCAGCACTTGCTCCCTCTTCACTCCTTGATCTCACTAAAGAGCTGTCAGTCTGCTATCACAGCCAGTTGCCATGGGAATAATCCCGGTGTGATAAATGTGTCATCCTGACTTTCTGCAGGCGTTGGAAAAGAAAGCCTGGGAGGGGAACCGAGAAAAGAAAGCAAGACTCTGTTCCTCTGTAGACTTTCTGCTTTACTGGGGCCCCACGGTACAGTCCACACAGTAGTATACAGTATATACCACACAGTAGTATACTGTATATACCACCTCACGGTGTACCCACACAGTAGCATACTGTGTATACTACCCACACAGTAGTATACAGTATATACCACCTCACGGTATATTCTACACAGTAGTATACTGTATATACTACCCCACGGTATATTCTACACAGTAGTATACTGTATATACTACCCCACGGTATATTCTACACAGTAGTATACTGTATATACTACCCCATGGTATACCCACTCAGTAGTATACAGTAAATACCACCTCACGGTATACCCACACAGTAGAATACAGTTATACCACCCCACAGTATATTCTTCACAGTAGTATACAGTATATACCACCCCACAGTTATTCCACACAGTAGTATACAGTATATACCACCCCACGGTATATTCCTGACAGTAGCACCCATTTTTGTTGATGGGCTTGTATAAATAAAATGATTTCCTTATGGCTGGGAAGATCACTCGTTGGGTAAGAGAGTTTGTGGCTCAAGCATGAGGACCTGAGTTCAGATCCTCAATACCCATATAAAAAGCTGGGCATGGCCACACACATTCACCCTGGAGCTGTGGGAGATGAAGACGGGAGATCCCTGGGGCTTGCCGACTGCCACTGTAGCTCCAGTGAGAGACCCTCTGGAAGGGACAAGGTGGAGAGTAAGGGAATAGGATGCTGACATCCTCCTCTGGCCTCTGTGTGCACATGTATGCAAATACTGCACACACCTACACAACACACATCAAAAAGAAAAGTACAGTTTACTTCTGGGAAGGAGGAGGGAGTTTCACCAAGATATTTAACCTACACTACTTAAAGGTTGTTCTTAATAGTTAAAATCTCATGAACTGATTTATCTCAAAAAGAAAAGCACATGAGCTTTGTGGTACTATTTTATATATCTCACTTTTCCCTGTGTTACTGTTGTTCTCTGGATCTGTTCTGCTCAGGGTTCATGGCCTGGTGATGCTCACAGAGCAGGCTGTGTTTTACTGTGAGACATTAAAGTCGGCGACAGTGGGCCACACCAGCACTGCTCATCTGGGGAAGGCCTCTTGCCGGCCTGGTTCTGTAATATTCCCACAGCTCCCTGGGGTTGGTTCTCATCTTCTGTGTCACTGTGCCATCAGTGACTTCATAGTAATGGTTGTAACAGTGGCATCTGGATTCAGTAATGCTGGCTGGGGTTCCAAAACAGATTGAGAATGCACCAACAGACGCTTCTTCCTTTACTGGAGGGGCATGTGTGTGTGTGTGTTCAGGTAGGAGTGCATATGTGTACATGTGACTGTAGAGGCCTGAGGACAGCTTCAACTGTCATTCATAAGGAGCTGTCCACTTTGGTTTTTTGAGACAGGTTCTCTCCCTACCTGAAAATCACCAAGTAGGCTAGGCTGGCTGAGCTCCAGGGGCCACCTGCTCCTGCTGTCACAGCACTGGGGTTACAATGTCCCCCACACCTCTGGGGTGGAATTTAGAAAGCAGATCATCAAGTAGCAGCTTTGTCACTTTGTCAGCAGCTGAACCATCTCCTCAGCCCTTCCCCTTAGTCTTTGTTTGTGAAGGTTTTGTTTATGTTTCCCTCTTCTCTAGCAATGCCAGGGAGTAAACTCAGGGCCTCGCACACACTACCAAGCATTGCGCTATCAAGCTCTACTCCTGCCATATTTTGTGTTATTTTAAAGTATCACTTTTTGATGTGATGTTATGTGTTTGTATCTATTTTATATATTTATAAGTAAAGGCATTTGTGTACTCTGTGGAGTACAGTGTCATTTTTTGATTCACCAGTACATACATATGTATACATATGTACATACATACATAATACATACATACATATATATACATGCATACATACACACATAATGATCAAGTCTGTCACTTCAGACATTTGTTACTTTTTTATGTTGGGAACATGCCAAATCTGCCCTTCTAGCCATTTTGAATGCAATATATCCTGACCCCTGCAAGCCTTCTACTTCTGTGAAAACTTTTTAAAATGTGTGTAGATTTTGTATGTGTTTGTGTCCGTGGGTGTCTTAGTGAGGGTCTCTATTGCTGTGAAGAGACGCCATGACCACAGCACCTCTTCTAAGGGAAAGTGTATAACTAGGCCTGGCTTACAGTTCTGAAGTTTAGTCCATTGTCAGCATGGCAGCAAGCATGGCAGCACGCAGGCAGACCTGGTGCTAAAGATCATCATCATTTACGCCCCGGCCGTGCTTACGCATGCATGGGCAGCCCATTTACAGCGGTTCTCCAGTTATTCCTATCCCAGGCAGTCCTAGATGGTTGTGTTATTGTCATACCCACGGTTCCACAGTCTTCCTTCAGGCTGTCTATCCAGTGTTTTTGGGCCTTCCTCTTCACCTTATCCCATGCACTCCTCCAAGCATCTTCAGGTATCTGCCGTCATTCGTTCTCGTAACATGGCCGGAGTATCTCCAGTGCCGTTGCCGTATCCTGTACTTTACTTCCTTCTGTAGATGGAGGTGTTTCCTAATGTCATCATTGTGCAGCCTATGTCTTCGTGTGCGGCCTAGACTCCTCCTGAGTCATACATATTCAAACACATTCAGTCACTGGTCTTGGTGCTTGCTGAAGAGGTAGCTGAGAATTCTACATCTGGATTGGTAGACAGCAGGGATGGGAGTGAGCCACTGAACCTTGCTTGAGCTTCTGAAACCTCAGAGCGCCCCCACCCCCACAGTGACATCCTTGCTCCAACAAGGCCATACTTCCTAATAGTGCTACTCCCTGTTAGCCTATGGGGGCCATTTTTATTCAAACCACCACAGTGGGGTATAAGTTCATGTGTGTGAATGTTCATGTGAAGGCCAGAGGTCAGCACTGAATACCTAACTCAAGTGTTCTCCACCTTATTATTATGTTTTTTAAATTTTTGGTTTTGCAAGACAGGGTTTCGCTGTAGCTTTGGTGCCTGTACTGGAACTAGCTTTTGTAGACCAGGCTGGCTTTGAACTCTCAGAGATCCACCTGCCTCTACCTCCCAAGTGCTAGGATTAAAGGCGTGTGCCACCACCGCCTGGCACCACCTTATTTTTTGAGACAGGGTCTCACTGACCATGGCACTCATCTAGGCTGACTGGCCCATGAGCTCCAGAGACCCTCCTGCCTCTGCCTCTGCCTCCTGTCCCCAAGTGCTGGGGCTGCAGACATGGACCTCCATGCCCGGCTTTTTACATGGGTACTAGAGATCCAGCACACTGCAACCAGATCTTTACCCACTGAGCCGTCCCTCCATCCTCAAAAAGTAGAGTTTAGCTTTCACACAGGAGTGAGCGCCCAGGTACTTATCTTCCTGTGGCTGGCGTATTCCTTCTCCTAACGCCCTCTAGTTTATGAGTATTGCTGTACACGTTAGGATTCCATCCTCTTCATGGCTGGATTGCATTCCACTGCGTAGATGTGTTTACCTTTCCAGCTCCAAGCAGCCATGTGCCTGGTGTATGGAAGCTCAGATGTCTCAGTATGGGCTGTCATTGATGTGTTGTTTGCTGATTTACATGGCCAGCCCGATGCAGACATTCAAAGCAAGCATGACACGAAGATCCCAGCTGTCTAGATCAAGTCCCTTTCACTTCTGCCTCCACTGATCAAATTTAGAAGTAGCCCTCAGCTGTGAGTTCTGCTCTGGAGGGTTTTAAGCTTAGGGGTTTTCTTTCTTTCTTTTTTTTATTTTTTTATTTTTATTTTTTATTTTTTGAAGCTTAGGGTTTTGCGAGCATGTGGATCCAATTCCGGTCCCCTTAGATCCATTAACAGAGCTAGGTGTGATGGAGCATACTTCTAATCCCAGCATTGGGAGGGAGGAGCTAGGCAGGTCCCCAGGGCTTGCTGGCCAGCCAGCCTGCCTACTTGGCCTACTCTCATAGGCCAATGAGAGACCCCACCTCAAAAACAACCAGGTGGGGGCTGGAAAGATGGCTCAATGGTTAAGAACACTGCTTACTCTTCCAGAGGACCTAGGTTTCAATCACAACACTCACATGGTGGCTCAGTGAGTGACTCACCCGTAACTCCAGTCTCAAGGGCTCTGATGCCCTCTTCTGGCCTCCACAGGCACTGTATGCATGCGGTGCACAGACACATATATATAAAGGCAAAAACCCATACACATAAAATAAAACTAAATCTCAAAAACCAGGTGTATAATGTCTGAGAAGAGACACCTAAGGTTGACTTCTGGCCTCTATATGCACATGCACACATATATGTACACACATGTACATTCACATACGTACAAAAGGAAAGATAAAACGCTTTCCTGGAGCAGAAGAGAGAGTGAGGCTTTTTCTTTTCACCTCACTTTGCTCTGAGCACTAATTAAAAAAAAACAAGCAAAAACATACTGTTATCATCGCTTGACAATCTGTCCTGGATGTCCTCCAAAGCACACACATGTCAGCTTTTCTCAGACTATATAAGTCACAGCAGAAAGTCAGGAATGTAGATATGTAGATAGAGAGCTTGTAGTGTGTCTTTGTTGATAGCTGATAAGTTTGTTTCAATAGGTCAGAGGAGTAATTAAACTATATTTAATTTCTCTTGAGATTTCAGAGTTAGAATAGATTATTCTTTCTCTTAATTGAAGTAATTATCAATCTCCCATGAAAGATGTCTGTGCATGTATGTGTGCATGCACATGTGTGTGAGTGAATGAGTATGTGGAATCTGTTTAGAAGTGTTATCAAATTATTACTGTTATATCCAAAGTCTGGGTGTCCTGGCTCATGTTACAATGGCATGCCAGCATTCAGAGGTTCCACAGTGTATTTGGGGGACTCTCCTTGGTTTTATTTGATAGTGACATGAAGACACCTGGTTTTAGATCTCACTCTCTCCAGATTCCCACGCCAAGACCTCTGCACAGACTGCACTGTAATTTAAAGCCAGTTGCCTTCTTCCTACTGACTCCTCTCTGCTGTGCTTAAAGAACTGTTTTAAATAGAGCTTGGGGAGTACATTGACGGGATACTAGTGGAGAGAGTGACTATAGTGGTCGTAATCGTTTGCGGGAGGGGATGCAGCTCTGTTGGGACAGTGCTTGTGATCATCGCAAAGCCCCTTGCTTTAGCCCCAGCATTGCACATGGTGGTTCACATCTGTCTCCCCAGCATTTGGGAGGCAGAGGCGGGATAAGAGGTTCAGAATCAACCCCATCTACATAGGAAAGACTAGATCTACAGAAATCTTTTTGTCTTAAAAAAATCATTTGTATTGCTGTTTAAATTGTTAAAAATTTTAAGTACATGAACCCATCCTCTCAAATATTTCCAAAAGATATCCAGGTTTTTAAAAACCATTATTCCTTCCACTTGGAAACTATGTTGCTAAAGTCTAAAATCTATTTTTTGTTTGTTTGTTTGTTTAGCTGGACTTTTTTGAGGCAAGTTATCTCTGTGTAATCCATGCCAGTGGCCTGGATCCTCCTGCCTCAGCCTGCACAGTGCTGGGATTTCGGGCATGCCCCTAAGCCAAGAGTACAGCTGTCTTATTCTTTATTTTGTATGTGTGCATATGTGTAGCGTGCTTGTATGGAGGTGCATTCGTAGAGACCACAGGAGGATGTCGGGTGTCTGCTCTGTCTCTCTCTACTTCATTTCCCTAAGACCTGGGGCAAGGGTGGTGGCTACCAAGTTCTGGCTCTCTACCTCCCACAGAACTGGGCTTATAGGCATATGTGACCGACTGACCACACTAAGTGTTTTACATGGTGCCTCTTGCTTACACAGAGTGCTCTGAAGCGCCGAGCCATCTCCCCAGTCCTTTCTGTCTTCCCTCTGATTAGATCATTTGTAGTTTGTCAAAAAGCAAAGAAGGATGAGAGGGAGGACTCAGTCAGGTAGCTCTTGCCCTGAGTATGCTTCCCTTCAGAAATAACGCTTTGTTGTGGTTTTGCAAAGGGTAGTGCCCCATACCTTCCCTTGGAATAACAAGTTTTCTGTAGCCACACCTGCATGTGCTTGTGTGTTTGTAGCATGCGTGTGGAGGCCAGGGCAGACATCCAGTGTCTTCCTCTATTACTCTCTCCCTTATTACCTCGAGACAGGGTCTCACTGACTTAGACATTCACAGTTTCACTGTTGAACTGTTTCAGCTAGGCTGTTTGCTCTCAGGATCCTCCTGTCTCCACCCCACGTACACAGCCATGCTCAGCTTTTACATGGGTGCTGGGGATTCAAACTCAGGTCCCCATGCTTGCAGAGCAGGTGTTCTTCCCCACAGAGTCATCTCCCAGCCCCTCCAGCCCCCTTTTTACAGTCAGCTGATTCTTTGAAATGTGATAATTTGCCAAGATGCTGAACTGCTTACTGACCCACTCTTCGCTGAGGGAGGCTCATCTCCAGCCCGTCTTTGATTCTCAGCTTCTTTCTGCGGTGCCCCCCACCCAGGCTCAATGCCATGAGAGTTCCCAATCAAATTATCAACTACTTGGATTAAATTTAATCCCGTGGATGAAGTCTGGACCAAGAATCCGTGGACATGGTCATATCGTTTTTCTCCTCTCTGTATTTGTTTATTTTCTCGAGAGCACAGGGTAATTTATGGCAGAGAGATACTACATATGATATTCTTGCAAACAATGAAACCATTCTTAATGAAATGCCATGCTAATCTCTTGAATTTCATTCTTTTATGATAGAATCTAATGATGAGATTAGAGCCAAACACTGCAGACTGCTGCTAATCCTCTGCACTCCTCATCCTATTTATTTGGGGTGAAGAGTTTTCCTTGTCTCTTCGGAGTGCCTATGTTAATTGAGTGCTCAGTATTCATTACGAATAATCACGTCTGTTTTCTTGTTGAGCATCGGAAGGCCCCTTTGCCTTCTGTGAAAGCTGAGCAGACTGTATTAACTCATGGTTTAATTTTAAAAAGCCAGTGTGGAACTTGTGGGTGCCAACACCTTGAAGAACCACATGTTTAATAATGGGAAAGCTCTCCATCAGATCTGAATTAATAATGCTACTGACTTATTGTTTTAGAAGACGGAGTCCTTGACCCGCTAGGTTGAAAGCTTCGTGGCCGCCCTGAACTTCTGTGGGTCCTTTAGCTGAGCCATTTCCCCCGTGAATAATTAGAAGCATTTGAAGGTATTGCATAGAAGCCAATTTGTGTCTTTCACTTTGCATATTGCTGAAGCCTCATGAATTAATCATGAGTGGGGCCAAAAATTAACTTCTTCAGACACATATTTTGATGGGTCATGAGGGAGAATGTAAAGCAATCTGTAAAATATTCTACTGATCCTCTAAGTATTAAATTATTATACCTACGGGCTAATTTTGGGGGGCAAAGGGAGTCCTTTCCCTTCTGGAACTGACTATTTGAAAGAGATTAGGTTTTTTTATTTTCCAGGGATATAAATGAGCAATGTAGGTACCTCTTGAAAATCTTCACTCTTGTGTTAACTCTTGATTTTAAGGAGATTGTTTTTAAATTTTTAAATTGCATTTATTTGTGTGTGCATGTGTGCGTGCGTGCGCTTGTGTAAGTCAGAGGACAGCTTGAAAGGATCTCTCCCTCCACTGTGCGAGCTCTGAGGATTGAACTCAGGCTGCCAGGCTCGGTAGAAGGCTCCATAACTGTCTCACTATCATGAATCACTGTTCTTTTTGTTTTTAAATTATTTGAGTTTTAATCTGCTCTAGCCACACTGACGCTTCTGGCTGGTTTGGTGGAAAGTTATGCAGTCCAACCACCGCTTTGTCTTTTCATTTTAACATCAATGATAACAGACCAGCGTACTATGGATTTCCATACTTGCTCAAAACCTAGTTTCACATTAAAATACTGTTTCTCTCCTTCCCCGTGCTTCTTTTCAGCCAGTGAGACTGAAATTGCCTTCTTCTGTGGAGAAGATTATGAGAGATATAAGGCTAACCCCGCCTCGTCCTGGTGAGCGTGCTGGCATGCCTTCACATCCCTTCTTCCACAGTGAGCTTTTCAAATTGTTAAATAAAGCTTTAAAAAATTAATCCTCGGCTTGATTTTTCCCTATGGAGGTCTGTCTCTGCCGGTCTCTTCTTTTCCTCTCTCCCTCCTTTTCTCTCTCTCCCTCCCTTCTCCCCTCCCACCATTGCCTTCTTCTTTCCTTTCTTTTCTAAAATGAGCAAAACACTTGAAATGTTTTGAAATATGAATGAAAATGAAATAAATGTTTGTTTTAAAAGTAGCACATCTGGGCTGAAGAGATGGCTCGGCCGTTAAAGGCCAGGCTCACAGCCAGAAATAAAAGTGTCCCATCTTAGGGTTGGGAGTAGCTCAGCTGGTAGAGTACCTAGTGCACTCTGAATTCCGTCCCCAGCCAGGAATAAGCCGGCAATGGTAGCAACCCCAGCACTTGAGAGAAGAGGGGCAAAGACAGAAGAATCAGGAGTTCAAGGTCATCCTTGTCTGTATGGAAAGTTCAGGGCCAGCCTTGACTACATGAGGCCCTGCCTCAAAAATAAATAATTTTTTTTCTAAGATTAGGAACTTTTTGGTGACTTAATTTGTTGGGTTCTTCAAAAAGACACAACCAGAGCTGAAGGGATTGTTAAGAGCACTTACTGCACAAGCATGAGGGAGTGAGTTCGAATCCCCACCACCCATGTGGAAAGCAAGTCCTGGCCAGGTGCTTCTGTAACCCCAGAGCCATAGAGGGACAGACAAGAACACCACTGGGGGCATGCTAGCTGCCAGCCTAGCTCTGGGTTCAGTAAGAGACCCTTCTCAAAGGTATAAATCAGAGTGACAGAACAGGACTTTTGTACGTGCTAGGGGTGGGCACTGCCTGCATGTGAAACACACACACACACACACACACACACACACATTTTAAAAAGTCATAAAAAATTAGAGAAAACTTCAACCAAGAGCATACTGTGTGGAGATACTCTTTAGAGAAACTGCTGTTTTCTGTGACTGACAGAGATTGGAGGAGGCTCTCAGGGACAGTCAAGGTCATTGCTTACCCCAGGGGTGTGCACCCCCAAAGCATTGGGTAGTGATTATTTTAGGGAGCTTTCCTGGTATAAGGGGTTCTTTTCTTTTCTTCTTCTTTTTTTGTATCAGTCTACACTAATAATGCTGCTAGCATTTTTCTTTTCTGGGCTATTTCCTGTTTTTTTTTTTAATAGCAAACTGTAATAGCAGCAAATTCATTTGTTGGGAGAGAGTAGGTAGCCGGATATGTGTACTTCCAGAAGAAAATTGTGGGGATGCAATCTGTGTCCTGGAAGACGCTTTCTTCCAGAACAGTATAATTCTCCTGGTTCCTGGGCTGCTGAGCCATAGCTGTTTTAAAGGGGTCTCGGCCAGAGCGTTGTGCTTAGATGGTCTAGAAGGGCTGAGTGGCTCTGGACTTCCAGTGTTGGCCTCTTCCTTGGCAGAGAGGACAAGGGGGGTGGAGCTGTGAGGGAGCTAAGGTCTTTCTCAGAGGAATCCTCTCCAAGAGTCTGATTAGCATGGTCAGAAGAGCTCTGCTTTGTTAGAAGGTTTAATAGAGTCCTTTTTTTAAAAACAGAGACTGTTTGTTTTATTCATTCGTTCATTAAACAAAGTGCTGAATACACAGATGGCCTCAGACATGTTTTGCCGCAGTACGTGGGAAAGATAGGCATGCTTTTACTGGAATGGCAGAACAAACTGCCACAGGAACACAGACAAGGGGGCAGTCAGTTCTGTGAGCTGTTATTTTTGTTTTATCATTTTTCTAAGTCCTGGTTGAGCTGTCTTCAAGAATTGAACAGTTTTGCTGAGGGAAAGAATTGCTGCTGTTGCTGCTGCTGTTGTGGTTGTTGGGTGTATGGTGCCACAGCATGAGGAAGTCGGGATAGCTCTGAGGAGTCAGCTATCAATTCTTTCTACTTTCGAGAGTTCAAGGATCGAACTCAAATCCTCAGGCTTGTACGACAAGTGCTTTGTCCACTGGGCCCTGTCACCAGCGGAAAAGTGTCTTGTCTTTGTTGTTTTGTTTTTTCCAGAGGCACTGGCCAGCATACAGGCAAGGTGGCGTGGGAGAGCTTGGGGCTTTAATAGAAAGTGCAGGCTCCAGGGGCTGGGAACGGGGACCGTGATTTCAGATGGTGGAAATAAACATGGAAAAATGACAAGCATTTTAGAAGGAAGTTTGGATAAGGTGCATGACTTTGGCATAGAGAAGACAATAAAATGTGGCTTCTGAAATTCATCAGATCTGGCATACGAATATGAAAAACTAGGTCAAAGATCACAGTGGCTGGAGGGGTGGCTCAACTGTTATGAGTACATGCTACTCTTCCAGAGGCTCTGACTTCAGTTCTCAGCACCCACATCCAGGGGCTCACAGCCTCCAGCTCCAGGGCAATCTCACGGCCTATGTGGGCGCTGCGCTCATGTACAAACTCACACAGAAGCATACACACATACATATAATTAAAAAATGAATCTTTTTTTTAAAAAAAAGTCACATGAAGGTCAAAACACAAAGATGGGAAGAGTCTATTTGCACATAAAAGTGAAGGATTCATTTCTAGATTAGTTAAAGGACTCTTGCAAATCAATGAAAAGAAGACAATCATATGGTGAAAATTTACAGAGATTGGTGTAGAAGGAATACAGGGGCAGACAAGATGCTCATCAGTTACGGAACTTGCTGCTGAGCCTTCATCCCTGGGTTTGATCCCCAGGAATACATGGTGGAAGAAGAAAACTGGCTGCTGCCAGCAGTATTCACACACACACACAGACAGACACACACACACACACACACACACACACACACAGAGAGAGGATAGAGAGAATAAAAGGGACACTCGTATGTATGACAAATATGAAGATACACATCCTTTTTCCAGGGAAATTCAACTTAAATAACAGGATTCCACTTTCCATTACCAGACAAAAAAGAAAGGGTTTGGCAGCCACTGACAGTGATGTGTGCCTGTACTGCTGATGGGAGTGTAAATCTTATACAGTCATTTAAATGAGCAATTTGGAAGAGTGTCTATTGAGATAACTTAAATTATGGGGACCCAGAAGTCCAATTCTTGGAGTCTTTTTCCAAAGAAATCTCTAAGAAGGGAATTCGCTGTAGTGTTAAAATAGGAAACTGTAACCAACCTAAATGATGGTAATAGAGCGTTCATATAACTATGTCTCTGTGTTCTAGATCCCTGCTTAGTCAACAATGAGAACATCATGTCATTTAGTGGCATGGAGTCTGAGATATAACAATGAATGAAATTACAGCAAATGCGTTACAAGTTTTCAAGACCACATTGGGCTTGATGGGTAAAGGTGCTTTCTGCCAAGCCTGATGACCAAGTTCATTGCCCAGCACCACATGGTGGAGGGACAGAACTGACTCCCACGAGTTGTGAACAAAGACACGCAGTGATTTATACAGTGGTCAGTATTGATTTTCGCTTCTACTGGATCCCGAATCACCAGGGAGACAGACCTCTGGGCGTGTGTTTGAGTTTCTAGACTTGGTTAATTATGAGCAGGTCTACACTAACTGTGGCAGCGGTAGTCCCTGTGTTTGGGTCCTGGACTGCATAAAAAGGAGAAGGTGAGCTGAGCACCAGCATCCATTTCTCTGCTTCCTGACTATGGATGTGTTGTGAGCGGCCACATCATGCTCCTGCGGCCATGCCTTCCCCACCGTAATGGACTGTGCCCTTGAAACTGTAAGCCACAATGAGGTCTTCCCGGATGCATTTTTCTTGGGAATTTTGTCATAGCAACAAGACATATAACTTATGCAATATGCATGTGCACAAAAGGACATGCAGGAGGAAGCTAGGTTTGGAAAGCAAAGACACAAAAGTTGTATCTATAATGCTTAATTTTACCAGAATACATTGCATTCAAAGTCAGTAAAAACAAATCTAATACTTATACAACAAATTTTTTAAAAAAAAAAATTGGGGAAAAAAAAGAAACCTCTCCGGTAAATGTCATGAACATTTTGGTCTATTATGTCCCTCTGAATTGTTTTCCCTATATTAATATTTTAATGTTTATCTTATCTTATAAATTTTAAATTTTACAAGTAAAAGTTAATTCTTAGAAACCATCTTGGAGGTGAAAAAGTAATATATATAATTTTATATATTTGCATTTTTTACTATATACCTATAGTACTATACATACACACACACACCTGTAGTCTAGCCTTAAGCTTGTTTTGTAGCCAAGGATGAACCTGAATTCCTGTTCTTCCTACCCTTACTTCCGAGTACTGGCTTCTGGGCATGTGTCATACCCAGTTTGATTCTGGTGTAGGGGAACTGAGCAGAAGGCCTTGTGGATGGTAGGCAAGCATCCTACTAGCTGAGCCACGTCCCTGGCCCCTAGATTCCCTTATTCTAAAGTTAGTTCTTTGCTCATCTTTCTGTACACATTTTAAGACATTTTCTGAACATATAGTTATATATATATAAACTTCATGTAGGTACACTGGCCTATGTCTGTAGTCCCAAGTCCTCAGAGGCTGAGGTGGGCAGAGAACACACACACATTTTGTCATTTTGTACATATATACATTTTAAAGAAATATAATTTTACTTTATAATTTACTGTGTGTGTGTGAGAGAGAGAGATGGTACATGTGTGTAAATCAGAGAACAAATCTTGGGAGTTCTCTTCTTCCACCATGTGAGACTGAGGGATCTGAAACAGCAAACAGCTCCTCATGCTTTGCAGTGAGCACCCATTGAGCCATCTCAGCAGCCAAGGCTTGGAATCTCAAGAAAGGTTGATACAGCACCAAGGAAGCTTGCTTTCCCCATGGAGAAGAGTAACGTGACATAGAACTTATACATTATACATGTGCACAAATGAGTGTTAAATTAGATACTACCTGTCGTCCCCAAATAGGTAGAGTCTGGCACAAAGTAAGTTCTCATACAAGTGTCATGGTTCTTGCAGTGAACTGTCACAGATGCCATAACTTCATTTTGAAATAAAGGACTCTGACCCTCATAGATGGTGATCCACTTACCAGGGCTTAAGATGATTGATGGAGGAGGGTCATCTGTCTATGTGTTATTTTCATTGGTTAATAAAGAA
>LOJH01026779.1:7985-18280 GCA_001685095.1 Ellobius talpinus
CACCACCCAGCAACTTACATATTGACAGTTCCTACATATAGAAAACAATAGTTGTTGATTGGGTAGTGAATGGAATTCTCTGAGGAAAGTACCACATAGGCGAATTCTTTTCTCCATTTTAATTCTGCTGTCGGTTTCTTTGTGAGTCTACCTACAAAGTAATTTCACAAGTTTTGAGTCGTTTATTTTACTAGTTGGAAGCCAAATGAAAAGCACAAAGGAAGCAGACATGGTGGGTCAGGATGATGGTTCTACGTGATCCATCTGGTGCTATGGTCTTCATCCTCATGTGACTAGGCCTGGCATCCCTTCACTTGCTAGCTGTTCAGAGGGATACACAGAATACAGGCAGCATGCAAAACGCCCCAGTGGTCATGCTTCCTCGTACTGAATCTGCTTTGTTTCCTCTGTGAACAGTATAAACATATCAAAACTTAATAATTCATGAATCACCTGTGAGCTTGTTTCGTGGAGCAAGTGACAGCGACTCGTGACTCTAGACTGATCTTGAAAGTGTCTAAAATAATACAGTGAATTCTCTCATCACTAGTGTCTTTGTTAGGGTTTCTGTTGCTGTGAATTGCCCACAAAACAAGCTGGGGAGGAAAGGGCTTACTTGGCTTCCACTTCCACATCAACATTCATCACTGTAAGAAGTCATAGCGGGAACTAAACAGGGCAGGGACCTGGAGGCAGGAGCTGATGCAGAGGCCATAGGGTGGGGGTGCTGTTTACTGACTTCATGTCCTGGCTTGTTCATCGCGCTTTTTTATAAAACTCAGGACCAACCGCTCAGGGATGACACTACCCACCATGGGCTGGGCCTTCCACCATTGATCAGTAATTAAGAAAATGCCTTACAGCTGGATTTCATGGAGGCATTTCCTCAACTGTGGCTCCTTCCTCTCTGATGACTCTAACTTGTGACAAGTTGACACACAAAATCAGCCAGTACGGTTGACCCCTTGTCAAATTGACATACAAATGTATCACTATTAACCCACAACCCTTCCTTTCTTACTCATCGCCAAGATCTCACACTAAAATCATAAATAATTTAAAAAGTCCCACAGTCTTTACAAATCCAAACACATTAAAATTACAGTCTCTAAAATATCGAATCCTGTTTAAAAGTTCAAGTCTTTCATCTGTGGGATCCTTTTTTAAAAACCAAAATTAAGTTCAGTATCTTAAGAGGGAGGAACCTGGGCACCATTACAATCTGAAATGAGCAAAACCAAATTCCAAGAGTATAAATAACTCAAAATTCCATTATCTGGGAGTCACTCACCATCTCTGCTCCTCCAAAGGGCTTGGATCACTGCTCTGGCTCCACCCTCCGCCCAACTTGTCTTCTAGGTTCTGGCTGGCTCCACGCCACTGCTGCTGCTGTCCTTGGTGGTCATCCCATCGTACTGGCATCTCCAAAACACTGGGGGTCTTCTGCTGTAACCATGCCGCTCTTTTACCAATAGCCTCTCCTAGGCTCTCTTCATGGTGCCAAGCCTCAACTTTGAATGACTCTTCAGTCCTTGGCTTTCAACTGCCTCTGAGGCTGTGCCTTCACCAACGGCGTCTCCTGGCCTCTCACAGCCAAGACTCAGCTGCTCTCTATGACCCATTCATGCCTTCAGAACCAGTACCCCCTGGGTGCCTATTGCACATGACCAGGTCCTGCTGCCAGCAGAAGGTACAACCTTGGCCGCCTCTGGAACACAGCTTCTCTGTGCTCTCAGAAGACAGTTCCCAGATGATTTCCCCTCAGTGATGCTGGTCTCCTCTTACTCATTGCTAATGTCTTAGCTCCACGTAACCAGCATTGATTGTCCCAGTAACTTAAAGATTTCAGTAGTTCGGGTGTCTTGTTAATCACAGCTGAATCTTCAGCCCCAGCTAACCAGAACCACAGGATCTTAATTCAAAATAACAAATGGCCCTATTAGAGTCCTTAAACTTCCCTCTGAAACTTCACAAGCCGGGACTCCAGCTTTTGCACTGTCTCAACATTTCTTGTCTTCTAAGTTCCCACAGAACATCCCACAGAGCTCTTAACAAACTGTGGCTCTTCTAGCCCAAAGTTCCAAAGTCCTTCCACGATCCTCCCCAAAGCATGCTCCTGCCACAGCAACTCCCCACTGCACTGGGACTAATTTGTCCTAGTTAGGGTTTCTATTGCTGCGACAAAACACCATGACCGTAAAGCAAGCTGGGGAGGAAAGGGTTTACTTGGCTTCCACTTCCACATCAACATTCGTCACTGTAGGAAGTCAGGACAGAAACTCAAACTGGACAGAATCCTGAGGAAACAACTGAAGCAGAAGCCATGGAGGGGTGCTGCTTACTGGCTTGTTCAGCCTGCTTTCTCATAGAACCCAGGACCACCATCCCAGGGATGCCACCATCCTCCATGGGCTGGACCTTCCCCCAGTGATCACTAATTGAGAAATGATCTTACCCCTGGGTCTCATGGAGGCATTTCCTCAACTGAGGCTTCTCTCTCTCTCTCTCTCTCCTCTCTCTCATGACTCTAGCTTGTATCAAGTTGACACAAAACCAGCCTGCACAACCAGTGTGCACTTAGAAAATTCAAATAAACACGATGAACAATTAGTACATATCACTGATAGACCAGGCATTCTGAATAGGTATTTCCCTTTATGAGTTTCCACTATGTGACCCTATCCACTAGGGATCTGGACAGCCATTACCTTCATTATGTCACCTAATCCTTATGTCATTTGTCTAGTGATTTGCCACTAGGAAAACTAAAATGAGGGCAAAGGCTTTTCCAGAGCTGTAGTTACTAAAGCTGTCTCACCCTGAGGGTCTGATATGTTCTCCCTTCAGGATGCTCACATCTAGCAAGTGAGTTGAAGAATCTGAGACTTGGACTCAGACATCTGAGAATCAAGGATTTGACCTCTGGGCTCACAGCCTCAGTCCATCAGATTTTTAGAGATATTAGGAATCAGATCTTTTTGATCACCCGCTGCTTCACTATTCCTGGTGACGCTACCAACCATGTTCCTGAAAGACTAAATTCCCAGCAGGGGATTTCTGTGACCCTAGACATCAATGTTGTTTGTATACTGAAGGATACAGGATTTGGGAGTGAAGCTAGGAGCATCAGCTTCTGTTTCCTTCCTGTGGCCGGATTCCTCCAGCCTTTTCCCTGTCCCTGAGTTAAAACAGTCCAACAGTATACATATCTCTAGAATCATCTAGAATTCCTCCCTGGACCACCTTAAAGGTGGAAAACTCCTCCTTTCTCAGTCTAACTAAAATAAGAATGTTTATAAAACCGAGAGCGTGAGAACTATGCTAAGAAAGGAAGTACCAAAGCCAAAAATGCGTGAATTCACAGGGCATAGATTCTGCTACTATTCGGAGTCTTTAATGTCCCTAAGACCCATGTTTTAAAGGCTTCATCACCAGCAAGTGAATGATTGAAGGGTGGTAGAGCCTTTAGGAGCTGGGGACTAGTGGGCAGAAATTAGGTTCCTGGGGCCCTGACTTTGAAGGTGTTTTATACCTTCCTCTCTCCTCTTCCTTGGTGCCATGGAGAGGCGATGTCCTATGCCCTACCACACACTCCACCCTTTGATATTCTGCCTCCTTACAGGCTCAAAGCTCTGGAACTGAAACACCTGGAACTGTGTGGCAAACAAATCTCTCCTGCTTAAGAGTTTGTCTCGGCTCCTTTGTCACCGCAGTGGAAAGCTGGCTAGCTCGTGTGCTGATGTCTTGTCAAGCTCAGATTCTGATTCCTTCCTCCAGCCTGGTCAGAAACAGGCCTGGGACATGGTATTCAGCCACAGTGATGCAGATTTGGGACCAGTATTAGGCAAGATCTTGCTCATCCTTAAACCACTCAGTAAGCTGTTTTCTCTGGGTTGGCTCTGGAATCCAAATTGAGGTTGGGAAGTGTGGTGGTTTGGAGAGGAATGACCACCCTGTAGACTCTGTCTTTGAATGCTTGGCCCATAGGGAGTGGCACTATCAGGAGGTGTGGCCTTACTGAAGCAAGTGTGTCACCTTGGGGGTGGGTCTTTGAGGTCTCCTATACTCAAGCTATGCTCGGCGTCACAGTCTCTCCTGCTACTTGCAGATCAAGATGTAGAACTCTTAGCTCCTTCTCCAGCACCATGTCTGCCTGGACACTACCATGACCCACCATGGTGATAATATGCTGAACATCTGAAACTGTAAGCCAGTCCCAATTAAATGGTTTCCTTTATAAGACTTGTGGTCATGGTGTCTCAGTAGAAATCCACACTAAGACAGGAGGGTAGGGAGCCAGCAAAAGACCTTGTCCAAAGTGGAGCCACTCCAGCAATTCCTTCTGAGGAAACACATGGACATAGCTATTCTTAACTAATGCTACAAAGTCGCTAGAGCCATAAAGTAAAACCTGAGAGCAGAGAGAGTCAAGAGATGGGGCCATTTTTACTGCACGTGTGTCAAGCCAGCAGGGCTGCTTTTCCTTCCATTGGACATAGGGACACCGTGAGCTCCAGGCTTGGCTTCTGTACATTCACTCTGTTGCCAGCTCTCCCTTTATCTCCTGGTTGAAAAGGGTGCATTTTGATCTCACGTACCATGGTTTGTTGTGTGATGTTTTACTTTTGACTTTTTGAAGGACCTACCACCCAGCTCTCAAATAAATCACACATGGAAGATTAATCTTAGTTATGAATGCCCGGCCTTAGCTTTGCTTGTTTCTTGCCAGCTTTTCTTAAGTTTAAATTATCGCGACTACTTTTGCCCCTGGGCTTCTATCTTTTTCTTACTTCTGTATTTCTTACTTTCACTCTTTCTCCGTGGCTTGCTGTGTAGCTGAGTGGCTGATCCCTGACGTCTTTCTCTCCTTCCTTTCCTCCTCCTCATTTCTCCATCCTTTTATACTCTCTGCCTGCCAGCCCTGCTCATTCCCTCTCCTGCCTTACTTTGGCTGTTCAATGCTTTTTAGACCATCAGGTGTTTTAGACAGGCAAAGAATCACAGCTTGACAGAGTTAAACAAAGGCCGAATAAACAAAAGCAACACAGCTTAACATAATATTCCCCAACAATGATTCTCTGGGGTTGCCTTTGAAATCACCTTCTTTTCCCCCTTAGAGGGTGGCTCTGAAGCCTACATTTCTCACACCTGAATCTTTTTCACTCAGTCCTGCTACCTTGCCTGAAGCGAGTTGCTCATGATGGCTGGTCTAGTGTCTGGAAAAACTTATCTTTATCCAATCTAAGTGAACTATGACTACTATTCTATCCACAACCAATACTGGCTTCAGAATCAAATTCGTGGATGCACCATATCCAGTGAGGGCTAGAGGACCAGTCAATTGGTTCCATAATGCTCCAGGAGAGACATGGTATTGGATGAACCATCAGGAGCCAGTGTGGATGGAAGATAAGGATCAATGCTGTGGAGGACAAATTCCCCTTGATCACTCCACACAAGATGGAATGAGGATTGAGTGGAATAGCACCCGTAACACAATAGAATAGTGCCTGTTACAAAAGAAGTGCACAGCAAACACTATTATTCTAATAACTCACAGGGAGTGGGGTTTACCTTTGCGGTGGAACAATGGTTTTTATTCTTGACTGAGATCCATTATTCAGTCAGGGACGGATGCCCCATCTCTTAAAGAAGCTTAAAATATGAACCTTCTTAAACTGTACCTATCACAAATGACAATTGATTCCCAGTGGACGTCAGATTCGGGAGACTTTCTATGTAATCAAGTGGCATTTGTGAAACTAAACCTGCTCAGCACACAGGGCTGACACGGGTGGCGACCTCCTTGTCTGTGGATTACAGTCGCACGCGAGCCCCTGCTCGGCACACAGGCTTTCCATGGGTGGCGGCCTCCTTGTCTGTGGATTACAGTCGCACGCAAGCCCCTGCCACCTCCGGCCCATCATTCAGCTCTTGTTATTTATCATCACGATAATGTCCAGAGATTTTTTTCCCAGTCCCCATTTCCATGCGTTTTTGTCCTTTGTTCCACGACAGGTGACATTTTCTAAGGAAGAATTCTAGGTAGCTGGGCCATGAGCTGCTTGACTTCCACTAACCTTACAATATCACCAGGAAAAGTGGAACCTCTGTCCAGGAACAGGGCACGGACGTTTCTGCACGTCTGACTTCCCAAGTCTCTCTGTTGGTTTAGTCAATGTTTACCTGTCACCTCAAAGCATGCTGCTCTTGAGCTCAGAGGAATTAAATCGATCCATTTTCCTTCTGTGTTATTGGACCTTTTCTTAGCTACAGTGTTTTGTGGACTGGGTATTTTTAAGTGACAGACACAGCAAAAAACCCTTCAGAGCACAGGGCAAAGGGACCACAGCCACATGGAATTCAGAGGCCCAGCAACTATGACCACCACACTGTAATTATTCAGAGCTTCAGAAACTCCATAAATACAATCAGATCAAGAGGGCTGAGCCCACATGATCAGCAGTCATAAGAACAGTTTCCTGTACCCCAGAAGGCAATATCTTAAAAGCATTTGGCCCTCCAGAAGCTCTATATAAACAGGTTTTATTGTTTTGGATATGTGGGCTTTCCTGTTATTTTTCTTTATTGGGGTGCCACATATATACCTGCAATATATCCCCAGGAAATCATCCTGTCATGGAGGCATTATTTTGGCTTTTCCCCTAACCCTCATCCTGAAGCAGTCTGTCTATGCTAGCTCCCGGTGTGATGGGCTTTAGCGTCATTCCTACTTCCTTCAAGACTGCTCTCTACCACTTACCCAATTACCCTCTGTTCCTTACTGCACCCTATTGGAGAATAGAAGGAGCCAAAGTCAAGGGCTTCTTCCAGATCCTCCCATATCCATGTCCTGATGAGGCTCAAAGGTGATCCCAACCACCAGCAAGCAAAAGCATTATAAGCCAGAATAGAATGTCCTGTAATGTCTCCACAGCAACAGTCAGCGACGTGACCACAGTGAGATGGAGTCATTTCTAATAAGCACAGTACAAGAGACGAAAACATCACAGAGTTTCTGTGTGAGAGGAAACTCCAAGCATATCAAGGGTCATCAATAGCCTTGCCATTTAGTCTCTTTTTCTGGGATAATCATCAAAAACATTTTTCGGGTGGCCCTCTAGATGGTGGTATCCTGATGCATTTTCCTTTCTTTTCTGGTGTTTTGTGGTGCTATGAATGAAATCCAGGGCCTCATGAACACTAAGAAAAGACTCTACCTCTGAGCTCAAAACCCCTGAGGCAGGTTGGAGTGCAGTGCAAATTCTAGTTGGTCTTACTAATAAAAACTCGGAGTCAGATATTAGGGAATGAGAGCTGAGAGACCAGAGAAGCCGTGTAGCCAGCCACTAGAGAGACCTTTTATCTTGACCGAATCCTCAGACTGAAGGGGCGATCCTGTCTCTACCAATCCTCAGACTGTATCTCCAGACTGCACTGAGCTCCTGTCTCCTCCCGCCTTAGATTCCTCTCTATGCCCAGCCACATCACTCCTGTCTTCACCTCCCTAGTGCTGGGATTGAAGGTGTGGGATCCCACCTGCTGGGATCACCTTTGTGTGAGCTCTGTTTCTCTTAAAGACTAGACCTATTTTGTGTAGCCCAGGGTGGTCTTGAACTAACAGAGATCTCTCTGCTTCTGTCTCCCAAGTCCTGGGATTAAAGGTGTGTGCCACCACTGCCTGGCCTCTAGTGGCTTAGCTCCGCACTCTGACCTCCAGGCAAGCTTTATTTGTTAAAACACAAACAAAATAGCACTATACTGAGGACACTGGCTGCTTCTACAGAAAACAGGATCTGATTCCTAGAGGCCATATGGAGCCTCAGAACCATCTATAACTCCAGTTTCTGAGAATCCAATACCCTCCTCCACCATCCTCAGGCACCAAGCATACACTTGGTGTACAGACATACAGGGGGGACTTTTAAAGATGTATAAATGTTAAGGGCTTTTAAAAGGACTAATCTACGCAAGTTGCATTACAAACACCATAATTTCTGAGAGGTCAGCTCTCCCCCATGCAAGATGTGAGAGCAATCCAACCTAGAACAGAAATATTTGCACAACTGCTAGTCAGGTAGCATCAGGGCGGTCATTCAGCACCTACAGCAGGGTAGACAGTTTGTAGTCCTGAGTGCCTACAACAGGGTAGTCATTTGGTAGTCCTGAGTACCTACAACAGGGTAGACAGTGCGCAGTACTGAGTACCTACAACAGGGTAGACAGTTTGTAGTCCTGAGTACCTACAACAGGATAGTCATTTGGTAGTCCTGAGAACCTATAGCAGGGTGGTCATTCAGCTGTGCTGAGCACCTAATTGCCTGCTGGACACTTCAGAGGTAGCAGTGAAATCAGAAGTTGGTCATCCCAGATCCAGTAGCTATAAAACAATGTCTCGGTTTTGCTTCATTGTGTCTAGCTTTTTTTCTGCTTCTAAGAGCAACGACAGGTGGGTAGTTTTTACAAATAAACTAGTTGACCACAGAAGTGTTTCTACCTCACTTCGGGTCTGTCCTGGAAAATAATAAAGCTGGTCTTTCCCTAAGGTAACTTCTGTCCTTCAGTGATAATGAGGCAGAAAGCACAGAGAACAGTTTTAAATGATCTTGTTCTCAACCTTTAGAAGACTGGAAATGCTCAGCTGGAAGTCTCCTCCCCCAAGGGTTTCCTCAGAAAGAAGAGACTGGGGAGTTGGCATGAGTCAGGCAGTAGAGGGACTCTTATTAGAAAATGACTTGGGGGAGGAGGTATCACTTGATTGTCAGGAAACTTCTAAGCAAATATTCGGTGCTGTGTGGGCTGAGAGCCATTAGTAGAGTTGTGAGGTAAAGTGGAGCAGGAGAATGCCTAAGAGTGTCCGGGGATGGGCTCCCAGCAGACACCAATTTAAACGGTGACTCGGGAGTGAACACATCTCTTCACACAGCTGAGGAAACCAGGTTTGAGGCCGCAAAACCTGGCTGAGTAAAATCATAAGGGATGCCATTTTGAAAAAGCAGGACAGTAAGAGTTGCCTATGTTAGCAACTCCAAGTGGTTCAGTGAGGAGGGAGAAGAAATTACATGCACGCCTTAGGGTTGAAAAGCAGTACCAGGCCCACCCCTGAGAAGCCCGGTGCTCCCTGTCCCCAGTCTCTTAAAACAGACCAATAAATATAAATAAAAGAATTCTCAGGAGACATACAAATTGCTGAAAAGTATAATGAGATAGTGCACACGACTTCAGTTCAAAAGCCATTAGGTAAATGAAAATCAAAATGAGGCGTTCCCTCACTCTAGTAAGACTGGCCATGATCAAAAAGGCTAGCATGCACCGGCAAGGATGCAGAAACAGAGACCCCTTACAGTTCATTGGGAACACAGATTGGTGCTGTAACCAGCCTGCTGGAAATGAAGACGCCCTAAAGGATGCTATGTCTCTCAGTCTCACTGTGAGTCTATTCAAAGGCCTGCAAGAAGGCAGAAGAAGGCCCAGGATGACCAACTCAGCTGCCATACTGGCCCAGATCTAGTACTCATAGTCAGTGCACCCCAACATCTACTCCATCTACAGAACAAGTGGAGGACCCGGTCCTACAGAACCAGGTCAGGAACACATCATGTCCTTCCAAGATGAAAACCTGAAGAATGGCTGTGATCAAAGATGGTGGTAGCTGCAGGCCCCTGCCACAGGACTCCGAGCAGCTCCAAAGTGCCTGAGAGAGCCTGGAAGGAGGAGTCTGCAGGGCCCACAGTGTCCCTGGAACACCTAGAGAAGGGTAGGTCCTACAGGAAGATGGTTTGTAAAAGTGGACTCATGAAATCGGGAGGAAAGATGGCAGAAGAGAGCTGCATGCACAGGGGAGAGTGGCAAGACTGCAGAAGCTACACTAAAGGATCTAGGAGGGAGACAGGTGCACAGCTCCAGCAGACAAAGAACGTGGCATTAGTGAGTAGAACTGATATTCTCAGGGAAGAGGAAAGAAGCAGCCCGCAGTCGTCACCCAGACACAGAGGAAGCAAGATGAGAATGCCTCGCTAATAAAGGCACCAAACCATGTGGCTAACATGGTTAATTAAGTGTTAATATGTAGAATTAAGTGTTAATATGTAGAAATTGGTTAATAAGAAGCCTGAGCTAATAGGCCAACCAGTTTATAATTAATGTAGGCCTCTGTGTGTTTCTTTGGGACTGAATGGCTGTGGGACCAGGCAGGACAGAAAAACAATGTCAACAGAAAACCTAAAAATGTGAGCTTCATGGAATTTGAGACTAGGATGCTGGTTGCTAAAATCTTTGGAGAGAACGAGGAAGAG